>WNWK01018858.1:0-39028 GCA_009830355.1 Cherax destructor | reverse complement strand
GTATCCACTTGAATAAGTGGTATACACTCTGTTCTTTATATCTCTCCCCTTCGCGGGCATTGTCTATCCCAGATGTTGATTTTCTGGTTTCTTCCTTACCGCCACCCCTATTACTTGGCGATTTTAACGCACCCATTTTCTCTGGGGAGGGTCACACTGTGACTCCCGTGGCATTCAGTTGGAGGCATTTTTGCTTCTCTTCCCCTCCATGTTTTAAATACGGGTACTCCTACCCATTTTGATCCTCGAACTCATTCTTTCTCCTGTATCGATCTCTCCATCTGCTCTTCCTCAACAGTCCTTGACTTCACCTGGTCTGTCCTCCCGGACTTACATGACAGCGATCATTTCTCAATCATCCTTAAGTCCCCTTTGTTTTCTCCACCTCCTCATTGCCCACCTTGCAATTTGACCGGGCGAAATGGGACCTTTACGCACATCTTACTGCCTTTCATGAGGTTCCTACCTCGTCCTCCATTGATGAGTTTTACATCTCTTTTCGTCCTCCATCTTCACAGCGGCTTCAATTCTATTCCCAAACCTCAGGCAAGCATCCTCGAAGTGCGTGCCTTGGTGGTCTCCTACTTGTGCTCGGGCAGTGCGTTTGAAACGCGCTGCAAAGGGCAGGTATCCATATAACAGAACCACAGAGAGACTCCTTGATTTTAAGCACTTGCTGGCGAGATTACGTTTCTACTGTCACTTCGGCTTCCTCGATGAGTGCAGTCTGGAAGAAAGTGCTGAAATTAAGTGGAAAATTCTCCCCCGACCCGGCTCCTGTTCTTCAGGTTGCTGGTGTCGATATAACACCCCTCTTGCCGTTGCCACTGAAATTGGTAATCATCTCGTCCGCATTTCTCAGGGCTCCATCTATGATCCTCGTTCCTTTCTTCTAAGTCCCAGGAGTTAAAGCCCTTAGATTTTCTTCTCTTGAGAAGAATCCTATAATGTACCTTTTACCCTTCAAGAACTGGAGGCAACACTCTCTGCTGCCGATCATCGGCAACTGGGCCAGACGCATACATATTCGTATGCTACAGCATTTACATCAGTCTGCTCTTACTGTCCCCTTACGACTCTTTAATCTCATATGGTCGCAAGGAGTTCTTCCCCAGCTGTGGAAGTCTGCTATTGTTCTCCATTTTCGAAAACAGGTACTACGGGACGTGATTCCTCTCTACTGTCCCATCGCTCTTACCAGTGCAGTTTGCAAGGTGATGGAACGTCTAGTTAATAGACGTTTGATGTGGTATTTAGAGACGCACAATAGTCTCCTAGTCAATATGGTTTCCGTAAGGGCCTTTCTGCCATTGACCCCTTGCTGCGCTTGGATACGTATATTCGTAATGCCTTTGCGAATAACCATTCGATTATCGCTATCTTTTTCGACCTTGAGAAGGCTTATGATACAACTTGGAGATATAATATCTTGGAGCCCCTCCTTAGGCATACAGAGGCAACCTACTATTCTTTCTTAAGGCCTTCTTAATTGACAGACATTTCCGGGTCCGGGTTAGTAATGAACTCTCCCCGGAATTTGTCCAGCTGAAGGTGTCCCCCAGGGATGTGTTCTGAGCACAACACTCTTTCTGCTTGCTATAAATAATCTGGCATCTGTTCTCCCATCCAATATTTGGTCATCGCTCTGTGGATGACTTTGCTATAACATTGCAGGTGCTGACTGTCACCTCATTGCAGTTTCCCTCCAGCATGCCATCAACCGGGTTTCTGAGTGGGCCACCACTCATGGGTTTAAATTTTCTAGTGGCAAAACTCATCAAATTATGTTTACTAGACGTTCAGTGGTCTCTGATCATCCATTGTACCTATACGGCTCGTATCCCAGAACGTGATACAGTCAGGTTTCTCGGCCTCCTGTTCGACCGTCGATTGTCCTGGAAACCTCACATTACCTCTCTGAAGGCAACTTGTCACTGAGGCTGAACCTTCTTAAAACCCTCGCACATCTTTGGAAATAAATGGTATAAAATACCGACACAATGGAAAAATAAAGCACATCAAGCAGTATAATGTGATCCTTTGTGACAACGTTTCGCCCACGCAGTAACATCGAAGTCACAGACAGATCTACCTGGAAAATGAGCAACATGGAGATATATATAGGGTACAGTCAGGTGGAGAATGCTGGGTCAGGTGGAGAAAGCTGCATGTGAGTCTTAAAAGTAGTGTGATAGTTGAAAACAGTGTGACTTAAAGGACCTGCAGTGTACCATTCTTGAGTTCTAGGTGGGATAGCTGTTGAAGAAGTTTCTTGCAATAGGTTCAGCTATGTTGGCGAAGCCGTTGTTCTGGTTGAAGTTGTTGGATATACAGATGAGTGATGATTCTAGTTCTTCGGTATTGCGTGTTGTCTCTCTGGCAGATGAGTCTTGCGTTTCTGTAGTTGATTAAATGGTTGTGTAAATTTCAGTGTTGAACACAGGCATTTCTTGAGTCATCAGATCTGCCTGCGTACTGGTGTTCTGAAATGCGTGTTTGTAGGTCTCTGGATGTTTCGCCAACGCAATGTTGCTGCAGCCATTACGAGGATTGTGTATACCCCTGCCTGGATTGAAGCTTTTCCTGTCTGTTACTGGTAATGTCCTTAATGGTGGTGGATGTGGAGGTGGATACTCGGAATGAGGTCTTAGAAAAAATGTTGGAAACTTGTTTGGAAATGGAGTTGAGTGGGAAGGACTATGTATCTCTTCTCAGCAGTGTCTTCTCTGGGTATGTTGAAGATGTTTAGCATGCCGTCGTCTGCAGTCTCTATGAAGTGACGAGGATAGTGAAGTTTGGAAAAAACTTGTTCAATGAGGGGAGCATTCTTCTTCAAGGAACTCACTGCTGCAGATTCTGAGTGCGCGCGGAAAAAAGCCTATAAATACACCACGTTTAATTTTGGTGTCGTGGTGAAGTAGAAGTGGAGAAGATCATGTTGATTGGTAGGTTTCGATAGACTTTAAAACGAAGTTCATGGTCACTTTTGCAGAGAAGAACATCAAGGAAAGGAAGAGTGTTGTCGACTTCTTCTTCTAGTGTAAACTGGATTGATGGCTCAACCTGGTTGAGTTCGTGTTGGAGAGCTTGAACGTTGAAGCGTCTGGGAGTTATGATGAGAATGTCGTCAACATACGAAGCCAGGTGACAGAAGAGGGAATAAAGTGGAAAATCGTTCGGCTTCCAAATGTTCCATATTAGGTTCCTAAGGGCAGCACTAAGTAGCAATCCATGGTGATCAAAAGTTTGCTGAAGAAGTTGGTTTTCGAAAACATGTAAGCCACACATAAAGCCCACACTATCACACTACTTTTAAGACTCACTGCAGCTTTCTCCACCTGAGCCCACTTCTCCACCTGACTGTACCCTATCTCATATCTCCATGTTGCTCATTTTCCAGGTAGATCTGTCTGTGACTCGATAAAGCCCACTGCGTGGGCGAAACGTTGTCAATAAAGGATCACATTATACTGCTTATGTGTTTCATTTTCGCACATCTTTCATGGGGGCTGATCGTTAGAACTCTCCTTCGCCTACATTCAGCCCTAATTTTGTCGAAACTCGATTATGGTGACCAGATATATTCGGCGGCCTCCTGCTACTCTTTCATCCTTAATCCCATCCATCACCAGGGATTACATTATGCCTTGGTGCATTTCGTTCCTTCCCCGGTTGAGAGCCTCTATGTAGAAGCGAATATTCCATCTTTATCCGATCGTCGTGATGCACATTGCATTCGCTATTTTGTTCCTCTCATGTCCTCCGCAATCCTTCCATGTATAGGATTGTTACAGATGTTAGTAAGGCGCTCTTTATTTGTTCGTCGCCCCTGCTTACTTCGTCCCTTTTCTCTTCGTCTACATTCCTCCTGTCTTCCTTCAGCTCCACCTCTATATGTTCATGTGACATCTCCTTTTCCCTGCCCCCTTGGGAAGTTCCTGCTGTCCGTGTGTTCTATTCCTCTACCTTGCGCAAAGCCCAGCTACCTACGGCGCTTCTCGCTCTTTCTTTCTAGACCATTCAGTTCTCATTCCCATGCCATCGCAGTATACACCGATGGTTGAAAGTCATCTGACGGCGTCGGATTCGCAGCAGTGTTCAGACAGCATCATTACGGGGCATCTATTACCCTCGGCTAGCATATTTACGGCTGAATTGTATGCCATTCTTGTGGCATATCCATGTTCATCTATGCCTGTCACCATTTGTGGTCGTTTCAGACTCCCTTAGTGCTTTACAGGCTATCCATAAAATTGATACACCTCACTCCCTAGTTCTTCGTATCCACCTTTGGTTACGCCGTATCTTTAGCAAGCATAAAGATATTGTCTTTTGTTAGGTCCTGGTCATGTTTGACGTACAGGGCATGAACGAAGGCGACACTGCTGCGGGTCAGCAGTACGCTGACCTTCAGTTTCATATAAGGTGTTCCTTTCACGGACTATTTGCGGTCATTGCTACCCACCTTCGCACCTGTTGGCAGCAATGCTGATCTGACCTGCTGAATAACAAATTTCATTCCTATTAAACCGGTTATAGGTTTCTGGCCTTCTTCTTGTCACCAATGTCGAGGTTGGGAGACTTCACTCTCCTGTCTTCGCATCAGCCACACTCGTCTTCTCACGGGTATCTCATGGAGAGGCTCCCTGCCCCTCTATGTGAGCATTGTCAGGTTCCAGTGTCTGTTCAACATATTCTGTTGGACTACCCACTCTATCAATGAGCACGCAGAATTTACCTCCAACGGCGTCTTCGCTCTGCGGCCCTTTCTTTGCCTTCCTTCTTGCAGATGGACCTCCTTTAATCCTGCTCTCTCGTTGACTTTTTGACAGAAACCTACTTTGACACAAACTCTGAAGATTATACCTCTAGCACCTCCCTCAGTCCCTTCTACTGATCTCTTGCTACCCTCTATCCCTGCACTATCCACCATCCTGCTGCATTCCCTACCCTACTAATCATCCATCTCCTCTTCAACCATTCTCCCTGCATCCTCTAACCTGCAGCGATGTATAACCCCTTGGTTTAAGCACTTCTATTTTATTATAATAATAATAATAATAATCACAACTAGTTCTTCCTCACTCCTATCAGATGTATTCCTCCTTGCCCTATACACGAAATCACCAGTTTCCCTGTCTTCATCAACATTTAACAACTCCTCAAAATATTCCCTCCATCTTCCCGATACCTCTAACTCTCCAGGCTAATAACTCTCCTCTCCTATTTTTAACTGTCAAATCCATTTGTTCCCTAGGCTTCCTCAACTTATTAATCTCACTCCAAAACTTTTCTTATTTTCAACAAAATTTGTTGATAACATCTCACCCACCCTCTCATTTGCTCTCTTTTTACATTCCTTCACCACTCTCTTTCTCTCCATGCTCTTCCCTCCTTGCATCACTTCTACTTTGTAAAAACTCTCATATGCTAACTTTTCTCCTTACTACTCTCTTTACATCATCATTCCATCAATCGCTCTTCTTCCCTCCCACCCACTTTCCTGTAACCACAAACTTCTGCTGAGACACTCTAACACTGAAATTCCCAAACCTACCACCATACATACTCGACCCCATTGCCTATACTCTCACTTGCCCATCATCCTCAATGAGTTGTTTATATCTTACCTCTGCCTGTTTTGTTTATAAAGCCTTCTAGCCTCTCTCTTACTTGCCTTCTATTTTCCTTGTATCCCATCACCTTTTACTCTCACTGTAGCTACACTATAAAGTGATCTGATGTATCTAGTGCCCCCTCTATAAACATGTACATCCAAGTCTACTCAACAGACATGATGTGCTGCTTCAAGTGTCCTTTGGTTGCTACTACAAGGCCACATGTAGGACCAGGTCATAATGTGTTCTGCATTGAATTCAACGAAGCCGACGGTTTAACAGAGTTATGAGACTTTATGTGCTGCATTGTCCTCTCGATTCGACGACAATACTACAAATAGGCCGGTGACTTGGTGGCGACTACAGGTTTGAAGTGATTTTGATCTTGCTCTCGCTCTGGTTCTCTCTGATTTGAGACATTTAGCTGCTATTGATCGAAGAACGCTTGAAAAGGACGTGGGTACAGAAGCTGATGTGAAGGTAGATTGCTGTGAAAATAGACTGGCCTCAGCACGCACGGCAGAACGAAGTGCCACTTGAGTGTAATGAAAGAGCGGTGGTTTGACAGAAAATTGGTTTTATCACTCTACCGGTGGATAGTGAAGATTTACCTATGGCATCCATGGAAGAAAACAACTGGTTGGAAGGAAGGAATTCATTTATGTCGCTGTTGAGAACCAGAAATTCTTGGCTGAGCAGCAGGCAGAACCCCTGTTGTAAGAACCTTACAATCGGATGAAAGTTTTTTTCTCGAGTTGCAATGGGAAAACCACGACAGTTACTATGAAGGCTGATGCTCGGACGAGACGTTAGTGGGGCTTTCATTAATGCCCAGCTGATATTTATGCATATAGACTGCTCTCGAAGAACTTTCATCCGATGGCGGTTCATAAAGCAAGTATTTCTGGTTCGCAACAGGTATTCACAAAGGTCTTCCCAGCGACATCCATGTATTATCACTTTTCCAGAGAGTTGTTTCTTCCATCGAATGCCATCGGTAAATCCTTCACTATCCACCGGTAGTAGTGATCAAAACAATTTGCTCATCAAACCACCGCCTCTTTCATGCACTCAAGTGGCGCTTTGTCTGTTTGCAGCCTGAGGCCAGTCTATCTTCACAGCAATCTACCTTCCATCAGCTTCTGCACCCACGTCCTTTTCAGGCGTTCTCGATCAATAGCAGCTAAGGTCTCAAATCAGAGAGAAACAGAGCGAGGTAACAGATCAAAACGACTTCAAACCTGTGAGTCGTCTCGATCCTGGCCTATTTGTGTATTGTCGTCGCATCGAAGGCAATGCAGCACATGAAGTCTCATAACGATAAACCGTCGGTTTCGTTTGAATTCAATGCAGAACACAGGATGATCTGTCCTACATGTGCCTGTAGTAGCAACCAAAAGGACACTGAAGCAGCACAACATGTCTCATAGTACTATCTGTTTTAATCGGTGCTTTAAATGCAATTGTCACCTTTACCGAAGCAATCATCTTTTACGTGTTCATGGGTATTTTTATATTTTATAGTCTGTTTTTAATCGATACCGTATGTGCTGTCATGGATCGAGTCATGGCTCACCAATAGGAAGCATAGAGTGTGTTGGTAAATTATCACATATGCAACACTTGGGGATCTCTATTGAGGAAACGTTCGCCACACAGTGCTTCATCGATCCATACTGACAACATCGACTCAAACTCCTCCTGTTCTTCACGATTCATCTTTGTATGGACTGATGAAGCCACTGTGTGGTGAAACGTTTCCTCAACAAACCCAAGTGTTATATGTTCTAATTACCAACTCGTCATTCTCTGAACCATTCATCTACAAGCATAGAGTGTGCATAAATGGGGTTAAATCGAATGGGGACTTGTAAAAAGTGGTTTTCCACAGGGCCGTTGTTGTTTATAATATATACAATAACCTTGATGAGGATACTAGTGATATGAGCAAGTTCGCCGATGACACGAATATAGGTGGGATGGTGATTCAAACGTAGATGTCAGGGAACTTCAGGAGGATTTAGACAAACTCAATTCCTGGTCAGTAAAGTGGCAGATGCAGTTCAATGTAGATAAATGCAAGGTTCGGAAGCTCGGGGTGTCCATAACCAAGCACTTATAAGTTAAATAACGTAAAATTAGCCATACAGATTGCAAAAAAGGATTTGGGGGTTATGGTAAGCAGACACCTTAAACCAGGACAGCAATGCCTAAGCTACGTAAAAAGGAAACAAATTACTAGGATTTATATAAAGTGTAAGCAAGGAAGTCCTGACTTAACTCGGTAAAGACGTGTCTTGTGTGCTCTTTGTGAATCTGAAGATGTCCTCTTTTGAGCTACTCTACCAGCAGCTGAAAGAAGAACTGGGGGTAGCTAAGCTTGAGATACAGCGACTGACTAGAGGAAAACAAGAGGATTCGTAGTAATCCTCCTTTTTGAAATCCTCAAGCCAAGAAAGGAACCTGGACAGTGGCTCAGGAATGCATGGGACAAAGTTAAAGATCAAGAGGACGGATGGAAGGTAGAAATCAACGAAGAACAAGGAATCTGTTGTGGAAACATCGAACCGATTCTCCATTTTTACCCGATGAATGTGAGTCGACTACTGGGAACATCACGAATGACACCAAGGGAAAGGGGTAAAGACATTGTTCTTGATGGGGATAGTCAAATTAGGTACATGGATAGGGCCTTCTGCTTGAAAGATAGAAGTAGGAGACAGAGGGTTTGCTTTCCTGGGGCTGGGATGGAGGATATTGTTAGCCGTCTGGACGACATCATGAGAGGTAATGGAAGCAATCCTATTATCTGTCTCAGTGCTGGAGTGAGGACCTGACTAGCAGGTATAGGTCAGCAATAGACATAATTAGGAAGAGGGTGGGAACCCTGTCATATGTGTATTTTGCCAAGGAGAGAGTTGGAAATGAATGGCTGTCCAGGGCAATTGGTGTCAATTGCTGGCTGGACAAATACTGTAAGGAAAATTCAGTAACATTCATTGACAACTGGGACCTCTTCTATGGCAGAAATGACATGTATGCCAGGGATGGGGTTCATTTATCCAGGTCTGGGGTGGGGGCACTGGCAGACTGCAGTGGAGGAGCTGTTAGGGCTTTAAACTAGAAATAGTTAGTGGTAGGGGTTTTGGGAAAACAGAGAAGTCACAGTGTAGTAATATTATAGTTCTAGGAGAACTAGTAATAGGCAGAATAAGGTGGATAGTGGAAAACTAGTGACACTAGATGACAAGGACAGTAATAGTATAGTGGAAAAACAGAGATGAGCAGGAAGGGTAAAAAGAAAAGGAGGTCTTTAAATATATATTACACCAATAGTCGTAGTGCTAGGAATAAGATGGACAGTTGAGATTAGTTGCAGTACGGGTAATATTGATGTTTTTGCAATAACTGAGACATGGTTTAATATGAAAACTCGGGACTTGCCTGCCGAATGTCACATTAAGGGTTTTAAATTGTTCAAGAGACAAAGTATCGGGAAGGGGGTGGGGTGGCACTCTATGTCCGTGATCATTTTAATTGTTGCATAAACAGGTATAAAGTCTGAATTAACACATACCCGAGTCTGTCTGGATAGAATTTTCAGAGGGGTGTGAAAAATGATTTTGGCGTGATTTACAAGTCCTCCCAAAATTAGATAGGGAACAAGGGGGATTACTTTGGGAGGAATTGTTAAGGCCACAAGGCACGTCAGTAGTAATTCTAGGGTTTATTCGCTGCCCGACCTGGTCGTGAGCAGGTGATAACTGCAAGGGTCTCTGGTGGACAGTGGCCACAACCTTTAGTTTCAATATGGCGGCACGTACGGAGGCGGATAAACACTGTGTGTATTGAAGTGCTGGTGGGGCTATCTACCCGTCCAATGCAGAAATATTGTGCCTGCCATAATTCAGGAGCTTATGGAACACCCACGGAAGATTTATATGGAGTAGCACTAAATGGAGCCTCTAGGGTGTTGTGAAATTTGTGACAAGTGGAGCAATGAGCAGTGGTTGACGCTTACCAGGACAAGCGTGGAGTCGTTCGTGAAGGCTTGGAGGTGAGTTAAGGGAGCGTCGACTACGTATGTTTGGATCAGAGTACGTAATTTGCCATTTGAAGCCGATGCTGTTGATGTGAAGAAAGGGGCTTTCAGGCATATGGAGTGATACATGCCTAACATCGAGGAGGTGGACCCAGGGGCCTATGCTGGTATGCCGGAAGGGTCGGTCAGTCTCAAGATGACATTGAGAGACCAATACCTTCGTATGTTCTCATGCCAGAATTCCGTACTCAAGTCTATGTTACGTACGTGGGGCAGGTGCGAACGTGAGGCTATGTGGGCAACCGGGGCATATGGCACTGCGTGTGATCGCGGGGATACCAACCCAGGACACATGGTGCAACGACGCAGGGGCAGGAGACGACATTGCAGGATGAGGCTGTACATCAACAGGAGCACAGCGACGGGTGAGCTGATTAGTACTGGCAAGTGGAGTGACGTCGTGGAGGAAGAGGCGGAGGTGGTTTATCACTGCCACCGGTGACGCAGCCGGATGAGGATCGTGGCTCCCTGGATCGTGAGGTGCAGAGGGAGGATGACGTATTGGTTTTACTTATCTGGACCTCTTTTGGATGATTTACAGAAGATGCTAGATAGCCGGAGCCGGTGGTAGACGACTATGTGCTGGGTACCTAGGAATGGTGGCATCAGGTGAAGTGCTGAATGGGCGTGTAAGTATGGAGGCAGGTGATGGTATGGATGATCAGGTGCAGGTGTGTGTGGTTGAGGCTGAGGTACATAGGGCGTGTCGGATGTGAGTGGTGAGGAGGCAGGTGAGGTTATGGAGAGTGCGGAGGGGTCCGCAAGAGTCCAGTGGATCAGTGGAGGATGACGTGTTGGGCGCCAGCTCAGAGAACCGGCAAGAAATTATGGGTGGATGTGGCTAAGGGCAGGAAAGGCGGGGTTAAGGGTAAAGTCACGGGTGGAGGGGGAGGGAGTAATGGTGGGGAGGACTAGGGGAGAAGCTAGGTGGGTCTAGATTGGTGAAGCATCATGGGAAGCCTCCCATGAAACCTTCAAGTGTCTCTGTATGAACGTTAATGGCCTTCGGGCAGGGTTAAAGGTTATGGGTGGAAGCAACTTTAAGGAGAGAAAGGGGTTGACGTATGCTTCTTACAGGAACACAATTTTAAGTGTGGTAGGGAATTGTTGCTAAAGGGTTATAATTATACAGGGAGTACAGTGAATCTCAAGGGTGGGGTGTTGGTGGGTTAGGAGACCAGCCCTTTAGTATGAGGTCTTGGGAGGAGGAAGGGGATGGGAGGATTGTGAGGGTTGATGGGGTATGGGGAGACATACCTGTTAGTTTTATTGGGGTTTATATGCCTGCTACCAATGTACGGATGTGAAGGAAGCTTTGTGCGCGATTTTTAGTTTATGCTTTAAGGGGCTTACCTGAGGTGGTAATAATAGCAGGTGATTGGAACTGTATTATTCGGAAGCGTGACGTAGAGCCTCGGGGCTCGGGTTGTGAACTACGCAGTTTTGAGGATGTGTTGGGGCGGGAGTAAAGGATGTGGTTGTTGGAAGGGATGCTTTGGTGGAGCATACTTTTTAGGAGGAAGGATATGCGCACGACTAGATGAGGTTTATGTAGCGTCAGGTATAAGTGTAGGAAGTACGTCTTCTAGATGTTGGGTTCTCTGATCACCGTGGTGTAGTGGCGGTGTTGAGCTGGGTTGGGGCTGTCAAGATATATCCGGGTCATTGGAAATTGAATATTCGTTTGTTACAGAGGGATGGGGATAGGGATGCTTTTGCGGACTGGTGGGGGAGGGTGTGGGGAAGGGGCAGAGGGATGAGGGATGAGGTGAGGTGGTGGTCTTCACAGGCGAAGGAGGCGGTGAGGGATTATTATAGGAGGGCCGGAGTGGAGGAGGCAGGTTATAGGTATGGTCTGCAACGTTATTTAGAAAGTCAGCTAAGGTCTTGTTATGTAGGGGAGGGGAGGAGGGGCATCAGGCAGAAATTAGTATGCTACAGTGGGAGGTTAAGGGACATACAAAATGAGAATTTCATGCGGCCCGGGTCAGGTGTCAATTGGATGAGGTTTATGGGAGATGGCCCTCAGGCACTTTTTTGAAGAGGTTTAGGAAAAGGAGGAAGGGTATGATTATCTCGTCGTTGAAGGTTGAAGAAGACATGGGAGGGTATCAGAAAGGGCAGGTGTTAAGAACAACTGATGGCATGTGTGGGTATGCGGGATGTTGGTTTCAGCAAAGTTTAGGAGAGTGGTTGGGAGTGAGGCAAGTCGAAGGATCATTTTGGAGGGATACAGGAACGTCTGGGGGAGGAGGATAGGAAGGGGTTAGGAGGATGTATAACAGAGGCGGAAGTATGGCAGGCAGTGCAGGGATTAAGGTTGGGAAAGGCACCTGGGGTGGATGGTTTACGGGGGATTTTACGTGTTACATTGGGAGGTGTTAAAGGATGTTTAGTGCAGATCTTTAATCAAATGAAGGATAAGGGATATTTGGAGGAAGAGCAAAGGACAGGGTGGTAGTGATGGTACCGAAGGAAGGACGGTGATAGGATGAAGGGCTATAGAGCTATAACGTTGTTATGCTCGGATTATAAGATCTTTTCGAAATTCTGGCGAATCGAATAAAGAGGTGTTGGAGAAGGTTTTAGATGATGGGCAACATGGTGTGCCGGGCGAAGCATAAGGACTGGGCATAGAAGGATTAGGGAGTTTGTGGATAACAAGAGGGGAGGAGGGGTGCTAGGTTTAGATTGGGAGACTGCATATGATAGAGTAGATAGGGAATTTTTGTATGGGGTTTTGTTAGGGTTGGGGTTTGGGAAGAAATCGTGGGGTGGGTTAGGACTTTATATGACCGGGCTTTGGCAAGGGTCCAGGTAAATGGGAAGCTGGGGTTAAGGTGAGTTATGAAAGGGTTTGCGGCAGGGTTGTCCTCTGTCGCAAATCCTGTTTAGTGTATGCAGGATCCTTTCTATAGACTGGTTAGGGAAGGAGTTTGGGATGGGGAGGTGGGTAGGGGTTGTGAGTCGGGCATAGTGGGTTATGTCGATGATACAACCGTCCTGGTGGGTAGTAGTGAGGGCTTATTACATGTGAATAGGATTGTGGGTATTTTTGGGAGGACGGTATGAGGGTGAAAGAGGTAAGTCAAGTTTGTTGGAAGTAGGTGCATGGGTGGGAGGGACGTTGGACAGTAGGAGCGGTTGAGTGCGTCGATAGGATTAAAATTTGTGGGGTGATTTTCAGTCATGATAGGGAATTGGCAAGAGAAGGTGAATTCGGTGGCGGTGGTGGACAGAGCTATAGATAGGTTGGGAGGCATTAGGTCTACAAGTAACACTGTTACAAAGGAGTGGTGGTAAATGTTTTAGTATATAGCAAAATATGGTTTGTTGCTGCTGTTTATCCTCTCCGGGAGTGTGATGTAGAGAGGTTGCTTGGGAGGTTTTCGTTATATTTTGGAGTCATGGAGGCATTGGTTAGGTAGGGAGTGGTGACTACTGGGTTGGGGTTGGGGGTTGGGGTTGGGGGGTTGGGGTTGATAAGCTACGTAACAGGCTTCAAAGTATTTTGTTAAGCAAGAATATGTGGTAGGTGGGGTCCAGGGGCAGGAGGGTGAATGGGGTCATGCAGGAGGTACGTAGGTGGTGGCGGGGTAGGGATCTGTTGAGATGTGAGGCTATGTTGAGGTTCCTCCTTGTAGTTAGGGAGCCTGGGAGGGTTAAAGTAGGTGTGTTGGATAGAGTGGGGGAAAGGGGAGGTGTGGTGCAGGGTGCAGGTATTTATCCTATGTATAATTGGAAGTTAACGTGGCGTTGGATGAAGAAGTTGCGAATACCACCAAGAGTGCGTGAAACAGGTTATAGGTTTTTATTGGGTATTTTAGCACGCCACAGTTATTTAGAATGGGCATTATTAGGGATGGGTTGTGTGGATCATGTGGGGTCCTGGACACGGCGTATCATTCTCTGTATTTCTGTGATAAGTTGGTGGGGGTCAGGGAGTGGTTTAGTGGGGTTTTACGGAGGGTGGGAGCGGGGGGCTTGATGACCCTGAGGGCTTTGTGTTTGGACGTGGGGGCTTTTTCTGAGGACGTGGGTAGGGCGGTAGTTTACTTGGTGGTTGAGTATATACATATTGTTGGGTAATGCGGGAGGCTCCGGGCACAGCGTATCCGAGCGTTGGCAGCAGGATATATAGGTCTAAGTGTAGAAATCAGGTTATATATGCGGGGACATGGTGTAAAGCTTTCTCTCAGGGTTATAGGGACTTGACTATAGGTATTCTGTTGGAGTGAGGGGGAGGGGGAGGTACCTCATTAAAGGGCTGGTCGGAAAAGGGGGTGGTATGGTCAGGAGTGTCGGGACAGGGGGTGACGGCGGGTGACATAGCTAGGGTTATGTACTTTCTCTCGGTATCACCTGATAGGGCGTCAACACGTGTCGTCCAGCAGACAGTGGTAGGAGGACAGGTGGACATATATTGTATTGTGTGGTGATGATGCAAGTTTTTGCAATCACATGTCTAAACAGGTCTTGGACTTATGCGACTTAGGACGATCATTATGTTGTACCTTTGTTGGTCGCAGTAATTACTGGTTTAATGGTTATAGGTTGGAGTATTAGGGAAGAAAGGTGTTTAGGGTAGGTTGGGTGTTTTTGTACTCAAGAGCGTGTTTGTGCTATTTTGGCCTCAGCGTGAATTGGCGTGAATGTGCGTGTCTCAGTCCATTGGACGTCAGGTTACAGGTGTGCCATAACATGTTTAATTTGTTGTTTATATCGGTGTAGGGTAAGCTTCACGGATCCTACATTGTTACGTTTAGTTTTCTATTTAGGTTGATGGTGAAAGCTGTGAACCGTATATTGTTTGTCTTAATTGTGATTAGTATCGTTAGCATTTAGATGTCCTTAATGGGTTATTAACATGGTTTGATGCCATAGTATTATAATAATAAAAACATGAATGATGTTATAATTGTTAGGTGATTGTACATATGCCACAAGTATTGTATTTGTTTTGATTTATTATGCAGGCAGCTGTGTTCAGTGTTTATGTACATATTGTCCAATGTATTCATATTTCTGTAGGGTAAGTGTCCGCATCATGGCACTTACATATTTAGGTGGTTTCTTTTTTGTTTAGTTTGATGACAGCCTTAGGTTATTTTAATACAGTAGTCTTAAGATAATTATATTGTATTGAATTATGAAGTATTTGGTGTTGTATCATTATGTTTCAATTTGTATTGTCACTGTTTTGATTAATAAAATATAAAAAAAAAAAAAAAAAAAAAAATTCTAGGGGACTTTAACTTTAGTCAGATTGATTGGAATTTCTTGACAGGAATTTAGAATCTAACGACTTTTTAGAAGTAGTTCAGGATTGCTTTTGAAGCAGTTTGTAACAAAAACCTACAAGGAAATAACCTACTTGACTTGGTTCTGGCAAGCAAGGAAACCCTTGTTAATAATTTAGAAATTACAGAGGAACTCGGCTCAACGACCACAAGTCAATTACCTTTAGCATTGAATGGATGTATGATAGTAGGGATAATTCAGTAACGGTCCCAGATTTTCGCTTAGCAGATTATAATGGACTTAGAGAACACTTATCAACTGTGGACTGGGGTGAAGAAGAGAGTATCAATATGACAGTTTTCTTAACACTATACAGGCTGCCCAAAGAACATTTATCCCGTATAAAGAAATTAGATCAAGTAGAAATGACCCAAAATGGATGAATAATAGGCTCAAATATCTTTTAGGGCAGAATAAAGGAATTTATAGGCGCATAAAAAGGTGAGGGTCATCTTATAAATCAGTATACTGACATTAAGAGGACGTTAAAAGGGAATAAGAAAAGCTAAACCGGACTATGAAATTAAAGTTGCTAGGGATTCAAAAACTAACCCAAAAAGTTTTTTCCAGGTTTATAGAACAAAAGTTAGGGATAAGCTAGGTCCCCTTAAAAATGACTTTGGGCATCTTACTGACAAGGAGAATGATATGTGCTCTATTTTTAATAATTATTTTCTCTCGGTTTTCACACAGGAAGACATTAATAATATCCCAGTAATTAATTTTTACAGAGGCCCAGAAGAAGATAAATTATGTAATATCACAGTCACTAGCGAAATGGTTATGAAACAACTAGACCGACTGAAACAAAATAAATCGCCGGGTCCTGATGAGCTTTTTGCAAGGGTTCTTAAGGAATGCAAAATGGAACTCTGTGAACCAATATCTAACATTTTTAATTTATCTCTTCAAACAGGTGTAGTGTCTGATATGTGGAAGATGGCTAATGTAATTCCTATTTTTAAAGCAGGGGACAAGTCACTACCGTCAATTTTTTTTTTTTTATATTTTATTGAAAAAACAATTACAAAACACATGACAATACGGAGACAGAAGACAGAGTGATAACTTTAAATACAAGCCCTAGCTGTGCTTGGCTAAGCAACAACAAAGGTTAACAAAATTTTCCCTACTTAAGAAAACATACAAAGCATAAAAACAATGCACAAAACTAGAAAAACTTGTCAATCAATGCTTACCATCCATGAACAGGAAAAAATAATAACCATATATACATAATCCCGAAGGACATAAATCACAAACAGCCACTAAATGACGTAAATGACAGTATAACAAAATATACTAAATATAGTCATCCCCCAAGGGCTTATTATTCACACGTCTGTAAAGTACAGACAACGACCCAATGAACTTTATTACATTACAAAATTAGAAGACAATATAAACACATCAATTGTAACAATATAATAATTATACTAACAGCGCCATCCCTACAAACTACACACTGTTGATCATTAACATCAATAATTAAGTTACACAGTAAGCAAAAACATACATATTCACCAGTGTATAATAACGTAATAGCACAGAACATATGACTCATCCCCAAACTGAAAATTTTTTTATACAATATAAAAACACAGGTAAAGGAATGATGTCATTCGAAAAAGTAGATTATGTATATAAGGATAGATCAGCCTGCACAATAAACAAATTAATATTTACACAAACACAATTAACAAAGGTAGACAGTTTACAACACAAAATCTACCCAAAACTCCCTTCCACAACAGTAAGGCACAAATGGAACATGAGAAACCCATCTCAGGAAACCTTAAGTTACATACAACATGTTGGAAAACAGTTCATACCCAAGTGTGTGAAAAAATAAGAACCCTATATAGCACAGCTTAAAGGTAACTTTCTACACCTATAACTATACATCACCAGTCCAGTAGGTTATGAAGAAAAGCCACTATGGTTACCCCTGACACCTTTACTCCATAGGGGTTCCCTCCCACCCCGTCTCCCGTCATACCACACCATCGCACATTCCAGTCATGTGTCATATGCCCGCTGAGTCCACCGTCACCCACCCACCCTCCCCTTCATTCATACGTCCTTCCCCACCATGTATACCCCCTCCCTGTCGCCGGCCAGTCATTTTAAACCCTCCTCACAGCTCTAGTAAACTACCACCCCAACTCCCTATAACCCACAGAAAAAGCTGAATCCACCTCCGACCATAAAGATCCCTATTTCTACATTTTGTCCTATAAAACACAGCAGCCAAAGCCTTGACTCTACACTCCCGACACCCCCCTCATTCCCCATGACACATACAAGTAGTCTGCCACTAGGTACAATACCGCCCGTCTCACCTCCCCTCCCACACCTCCAACATCAAAGCTCAAGGCCCGTAATGTTGAAAGCCCTCTCCCCCCCACACTGGGTAACACCTTCCCAAACCATTCACGCACAACTTTCAATAAAGGACAAAAATACACCGCATGATACGCTGCTCCCCGCATCTATCACACAGCCCTCCCTCCCCTATCCCCATACGGAACAAAATTGCCTTCGATGCAATGATCCCCATTAAAAACCTATACACAAATTCACGTACTCTGGGTTTGAGCCACAACTTTCTTAATCCCTTCCATATACCCATCCAATCATACACAGGGTATATCACTGCCCCATGCAGCACCTCCCCATGCACCCCTCCCTGCCCAGGAGACTCGCAGTGATCCTCCTCGGCTCCTTAACCACCATGATTCTCCTCAACATTCCTTCACACTCCCTCAGATCATTCCCTTCCACCACCTTCTGACATCTTCCATAACCAATCCCCTCTCCTCCCCCACCCCACCACCCTGAGGTATCGATGCTTAATGTAAACACATTGCAGACGCCTTGCTAACGGGATGAGCCCCAAACCTCCTTGACGTACCCTCGTCATTACCACTTCACTTAACCACGCCCTCCCATAACCCCATATATAACGTAATGCCCTTCTCTGCAATTCCTTCACATCCTCAAAAATAATGGGAACACCGCGCCACATGCCACAGTTTACTAAACACTAATGAATTAACGATCACCACCTCTGATGCAATGTGACGTCCCAGGCTACCTTCCACCCATACGCTTAATAGCCTCCTTACTACCACCTCTGCATTAACCGCCCGGGCCTCCACGGGTCTGCCCGGTACACCACCCCACAAATCTTCACCTGTTCCACTATTGCCGACCCCTGCCTTCACCAAGCCTCCCCTACCCACCTACCTACCTCCAACAATTTAGATTTCGCATAGTTTACTTTCATCCCAGTAGCCTTCCCAAAAATCTCTACAAAACGCCCCACATTCACTAACTCTTCTACATCCCGCACTAGTACAGTAGTATCATCCACATATCCAACTATCCCTATATCCCCTTCCGTCCCCTCAGCCCTTCCTCCTGAAACTAAACGATAAAAGGGTCTTGCATGCAAGCAAACAATACCTGGGACAAGGGGCAGCCCTGTCTTAAACCCTTATCCATAGGCACCTCCATTCCAATTTTACCATTTATCTGTATCCGAACCTTGGCTCTCGCATACAGAGTCTCTACCCACCCTACTAATTCATTCCCAAAACCCTGCCTCCTCATGATATCATACAACATACTCCTGTCAACACTATCATAAGCAGCACTCCAATCGATACTCAACACCCCCCCTCCTTCACCACTCTCAATAAAATCCCTAATTTGACTATGACCCACACCCATGCTTCTACCTGGGATTCCGCATTGTCCCGTATGTAGGACCATTCCCACCACCTTCTTAAGCCTATTACCTAGTACCTTTGCGAAGATCTTATAATCCACACACATTAATGTTATAAATCTATAATCCTTCATCGTCCTACATTCCTCTTTTTTCTTCACCAAAACTATAACCCCAGTGTTCTGCATGCTACCCAATACCCTCCCATTCTTCATACAATTGAATACTTTAACTAAACAATCCCTTAGGGGCTCCCAATTATGCAGATAGAAATCATTAGGGAGACCATCCAATCCAGGTGCCTTCCCTTTGCTCAAACCCTGCACTGCCTCCCATACCTCTTCCTCACTAATCTCTCCCTCCATTTCTTTCCTGTCGTCCTTACTAACAATAGACCTAATCCCTTCCCCTACTACTGTCCTGTCCCTCTCCCCTCCCTCTTCCTCCTGCAAGTACTCGTTTACCCAGTGATCTACATAGTTACTTATTCCCTCAGTAGTTCGGAGCAATTGTCCTTCCCTATACCCCCCCAACTCGCAACACACCTCCAACATCATCATAGTTGTGTCCCTCTGCCTCTTCTTAAACCTTCGGAGAACACAGGCCGATGGCCTGTCTCCCCACAAGACCTCCTCTAGTCCTCCTCTCACGCGTGTCGCATTAAATCGCTCATTCTGCAGTTCTCTCAGACGACCTTTCAGAATACCCATCTCATCCATCCTAGAATTCCCGCCCCTTTTGTAACAATCCTCCAGTTGACCCTCCAAGTACCTCTGTAATCCGAATTTCCCCCAATTCTCTTCCCTGCCCATTTTTGTATAATACTTCCTAATACACGGCTTTGCCCACATTTCCCACCAACTCAGTAAGTCTCCCGCATTCTGACCTCTCTCCCATTGCCCCTGCCACCATGCAGCAAAACTTTCTCCCTCACCAACTCCCTGCAGTAAACTTATATTCAATTTCCAGTAGCTGTCATACCTTTTAATCATTCCTTCCCAGCTAATATCTGCCAACACACCCCTATGATCAGAATATCCCACGTCCATAGCTTCTACCCTACCAACCTGTATCTCCTTAGTTACATAAATCCTATCTAGGCGCGCCTGATATCCCCGCCTCACGAAAGTGTGCTCCACACACCATCCTCCTCCTCTAACTACATCCATCATCCCGGCTGCTCCTAATACCTCCCTCAGCACTCCCAGGACACAGCCCGCTCCCCTGGGCTCTACATCCTTACCCCGTATGACACAGTTCCAGTCTCCTCCTATAATGGTTATCTCAGGCAGTCCTCTCAAATGATACAGCAAAACATCCTTTACAAAACGTTCCTTAGTACTCCTGCAGAGATCCGCCGGCATATACACACTTATAAAACTCACGCGCACGTCACCCCACACCCCGTCCACCCTCACCACCCTACCCTCCTCACCCGTCTCCCACGCTAATAACTTAAAAGGACTGACCTCGCGTATGACCACAGCAGCCCCTCCCTTTAATTTCCCTGAATCACCTGCATACACTCTGTACCCATTCAAACACAATTCCCTCGCACACCTGAAATTATGTTCTTGTACAAAACAAATATCTACCTGATAACGTCGCATAGTCACCTCAAGCCAACATCGTTTCACCTCGGCCCGAAGGCCGTTAACATTTATAGTGAGACTTCTGAAGACAACATAGGGGTTTTCCTCGATACCTCTGGACTTTTTGGGGCTCCTCCTTCCTTCGCCTTCACACCCTGACCACGTTTAAGCCCTTCTCTTCCTGACACCCCACCCTTACCCTTGCGGGCAGCATCTACCCATGACTTTGTACAAACTTTCTGCGCAGGTGTGATCACGTCCTCATCGGACCCACCCACAGGCCTTTTACGTGAATCACCACTGTAATCCATAGCCACATTTTCCAACTGTTCGTCCTGCCATGAACCACAGCCACCACATCCTGCCCACCAGGTTAGATTCCCGGCATGTGATGTAATCCCACCCTCCCCAGGCAACTCCACAGACTCCACATGCCCAACTCCAGGCTCTAAAGGGGACTCTTCTCCAGGTGTGCCAAGAAAGTCTCTGAGGGCATCTTGCAAAATATGGGGCAAGTCCCCCTGCAAAATCTCCCCATCCACAGAAGCATTCCCCCCCTCCGGCTTTTCTGCACCCGAGCCTTCAGGCAGTGTCTCACACCGGAGCCTTCAGGCAGTGTCTCACAGGTGACGCCCGTCTCGTCCACCTCATCACTCCACCACTTACTCTGTCCCACACTTGGTGGTACTTGCACCACACTCTCTGTCCTGTCAACCACCTTGTCATCCATGCGTTCTTCCTGACGACAGTCTGTCCTCCTCCCACAAGCAGCTGCAACATGATCATACGCCCCACATAGTCTGCAGGTTCGTTGTTGACCGGCGTATGTGACGTAGACTTGAGTCCTAAAATCATCAAGGACAACATACGAAGGTATAGGCCGTCGGAGAGTCATTTAAGGAATATGACCCTTCCTGTAATCCTGCGTAAATTCCGTCGGTCCATTTGCCCATCACAGCCGTATGCACCACTCCAAATTGTTGAAACGCTGCTCGAATATCCTCATCCAAAACTTCAAATGGCGTTTCGGACTCGAATATAGGTATAATATCTTGATACATCTCTCAAGCGTACCTCCAGGCCAGCGTTGATCACCATCAGTTTGTCCTGGAAGCTGTCCACAATCCTCTCATATGCCGCTGTCGTAGCAAACTTGATGAAAATTCTGTGCGCCCCATTCAGCGCTATGCCTCGTAATTCCTCAATTCCAATGCCATAAGCATCACGGATAATCGCAGGCAATAAAACATTCGAATTATCCGGGTACACTGCTCCTCGCAACACTTCAACACACACGGTGTTGACCCTCCTCCTTCCTCCAGTCGCCATCTTGCTGAAAATCCATACCGTCAAATTACCGCCCAATAAGCCTGACCTCAATTGTAGGCAAATTACTAGAGTCAATTATAGCTGATATTATTAGAAGCCATCTAGATAACCATAATTTGATTAATGATACTCAGCATGGATTCACGAGGGGCCGTTCCTTCCTATCTAATTTATTAACCTTCTTCACTAAAGCTTTTGAGGCTGTTGATCACGATAAAGAATTTGATATTGTATATTTAGACTTTAGTAAGGCTTTTGATAGAGTACCGCACCAGAGAGTGTTAAAGAAAGTGGCAGCTCATGGCATTGGGGAAAAAGTGCTGTCATGGATCGAGTCATGGTTCACCAATAGGAAGCAGAGAGTGTGCATAAATGGGGTTAAATCCGAATGGGGACTTGTAACAAGTGGTGTTCCACAGGATCAGTCTTAGGCCCATTGTTATTTATAATATATATCAATGACCTTGACGAGGGAATTACTTGTGATATGAGAAAATTCGCCGACGACACGAAGATAGGTAGGATAATTGATTCAAACATAGATGTCATAGAACTTCAGGAAGATTTAGACAAACTTAATTCGTGGTCAGAAAAGTGGCAGATGCAGTTCAATGTAGATAAATGCAAGGTTCTGAAGCTCGGGAGTGTCCATAACCCAAGCACTTATAAGTTAAATAACGTAGAACTTAGCCATACAGATTGCGAGAAGGACTTGGGGGTGATGGTAAGCAGCAAATTTAAACCAAGACAGCAATGCCTAAGCGTACGTTATAAGGCAAATAGATTACTGGGATTTATATCAAGAAGTGTTAGCAACAGAAGTCCAGAGGTTATATTACAGCTTTATACATCATTAGTAAGGCCTCACCTAGATTACGCAGCTCAGTTCTGGTCTCCATATTACAGAATGGACATAAATTCGTTAGAAAACATTCAGCGTAGAATGACTAAATTAATACATAGCATTAGAAATCTTCCTTACGAAGAAAGATTGAAGACCCTAAAATTACATTCACTTGTAAGACGTAGAATGAGTGGTGACCTGTTCTTAGCTGTGGTGACCTGTTCTTAGCTCAGTGGTGACCTGTTCTTAGCTCAGTGGTGACCTGTTCTTAGCTCAGTGAAGACGTGTCTTGTGTACTCTCTGTGGACTGAACCATCTTTGCTGTGCTTCCGTTATTAGCTACCTGAGATTGGATGATGGTTTCCCTCGACTACGAGCAGCTATATCTCCAAATGAAGGCGGAATTAACGGAAGCTAGAAGAGAGATTCAACGTTTGAAGGGTATATGCAAGGATTATCCCCGGAACAATGTCGCCGATGATCAGACCAACGAATGGATGCTAGTCGAATCTGAAGGGACGAAGCTGAAGTTGAAGAAGGTCCAGGAGACTGCTGTGAAAACCAGCAACTCTTTCTCCTTGTTATCAGACGAATGTGAAGACATCCCAGCGAAGACCATCTCTACAAAGACCGTCGAGAACGTCATGCACACCGTAAGTCGAGGTAAGAACATTGTTTTAGTTGGGGACAGTCAGCTTAAGTTTATGGATAGGGAATTTTGTCTTAAGGATAGGAATAGGAGGCAGAGGGTGTGTTATCCTGGGGCTGGGATGAAGGATATTGTTAGCCGTCTGGACGACATCATGGGAGGGGCTGGGTTTGATTTGTATCGTGAGTACGGGAATAAATTCTTAGGTAGTGGTGGTTTTGATAAGGACCTGCCTTGTATGGGCCAGTAGGCCTTCTGCAGTGTTCCTACATTCTTATGTTCTTATGTTTCTCATTTTACAGGTGGATCTGTCTGTGACTCGATAAAGCCCACTGCTTGGGAGAAACGTTGTCAATAAAGGATCACATTATACTGCTTATGTGTTTATTTTTCCATAATCGATTCAGACGTAGATGTCACGAAACTTCAGGAGGATTTAGACAAACTCAATTCCTGGTCAGAAAAATGGCAGATGCAGGGAAGGGGGGTGGAGTGGCACTGTATGTCCGAGATCGCTTGAACTGTTGCATAAAAAAGGGAATAAAGTCTGAAATAACACATACAGAGTCTGTCTGGATAGAATTTTCAGAGGGTCATGAAAAATTGATTTTAGGTGTGATATACCGTCCCCCAAACTTAGATAGGGACCAAGGGAGACTACTATGGGAGGAAATTGTTAAGGCCACAATGCACGATAACGTAGTTATTCTGGGTGACTTCAACTTTAGTCAAATTGATTGGAATTTTTGACTGGGAATTTAGAATCTAACGACTTCTTAGATGTAGTTCAAGATTGTTTTTGAAGCAGTTTGTGACAGAACCTACAAGGAAATAACCTGCTTGACTTAGTTCTGGCAAACAAGGAAACCCTTGTTAATAATTTAGAAATTACAGAGGAACTCGGCGCAAGCGACCACAAATCAATTACCTTTGGCATTGAATGGAAGTTTCATAGTACGAATAACTCAGTAACGGTCCCAGATTTTCGCTTAGCAGATTACATTGGACTTAGAGAACACTTATCATCTGTGGACTGGGGTAATGAAGAGAGCTATCAATATGACAGTTTTCTGAACACTATACATGCTGCCCAAATAACATTTATCCCATATAAAGAAATTAGATCGAATAGAAATGACCCAAAATGGATGAATAATAGGCTCAAATATCTTTTAGGGCAGAAGAAAGGAGTTTATAGGCGTATCAAAAGAGGTGAGGGTCATCTTATGAGTCAGTATATTGACATTAAGAGGGACGTTAAAAAGGGGATAAGAAAAGCTAAACGGGACTACGAAATTAAAGTTGCTAGGGATTCGAAAACTAACCCAAAAGTTTTTTCAGGTGTATAGAACAAAAGTTAGAGATAAGATAGGTCCCCTTAAAAATAATTATGGGTATCTTACTGACAAAGAGAATGAAATGTGCTCTATTTTAAATAATTATTTTCTCTCGGTTTTCACTCAGGAAGACATTAATAATATCCCAAGAATTAGGTATTTTAGTGGGCCTGAAGAAGATAAATTATGTAGTATCACAGTCACTAGCGAAAAGGTTATCAAACAGATAGACCGTTTGAAGCAAAATAAATCGCCAGGCCCTGATGAGCTTTTTCAAGGGTTCTTAAGGAATGCAAAATAGAACTCTGTGAACCCTTAACTAACATTTTTAACCTATCTCTTCAAACAGGTGTAGTGCCGGATACGTGGAAGATGGCTAATGTAATTCCTATTTTTAAAGCAGGGGACAAGTCGTTACCATCAAATTACCGCCCAATAAGTCTAACATCAATTGTAGGCAAATTACTAGAGTCGATTATAGCTGATAACATAAGAAGCCATCTCGATAGGCATAATTTGATTAATGATACTCAACATGGATTCACCAGGGGCCGTTCCTGCCTAACTAATTTGTTAACTTTTTTCAGTGGGGCTTTTGAGGCAGTTGATAATGATAAAGAATTCGATATCGTTTATTTGGATTTTAGTAAGGCTTTTGATAGAGTACCACATCAGAGACTGTTAAAGAAAGTGGCTGCTCATGGCATTGGGGGAAAAGTGTTGTCATGGATCGAGTCATGGCTCACCAATAGGAAGCAGAGGGTGTGCATAAATGGGGTTAAATCGGAGTGGGGATCTGTAACAAGTGGCGTTCCTCAGGGATCGGTTTTGGGCCCGTTGTTGTTTATAATATATATAAATGACCTTGACGAGGGAATTTCTAGTGATATGAGCAAATTCGCTGATGACACGAAGATAGGTAGGATAATCGATTCAGACGTAGATGTCAGTGAACTACAGGAGGATTTAGACAAACTCAATTCCTGGTCAGAAAAATGGCAGATGCAGTTCAATGTAGATAAATGCAAAGTTCTAAAGCTCGGGAGAGTCCATAACCCAAGCACTTATAAGTTAAATAACGTAGAACTTAGCCATACAGATTGCGAGAAGGACTTGGGGGTGATGGTAAGCAGCAACCTTAAACCAAGACAGCAATGCCTAAGCGTACGTAATAAGGCAAATAGATTACTGGGATTTATATCAAGAAGTGTTAGCAACAGAAGTCCAGACGTTATATTACAGCTTTATACATCATTAGTAAGGCCTCACCTAGATTACGCAGCTCAGTTCTGGTCTCCATATTACAGAATGGACATAAATTCGTTAGAAAACATTCAACGTAGAATGACTAAATTAATACATAGCATTAGAAATCTTCCTTACGAAGAAAGATTGAAGACCCTTAAATTACATTCACTTGTAAGACGTAGAATGAGGGGAGACATGATCGAGGTATACAAGTGGAAAATGGGTATTAACAAAGGGGATATAAATAAGGTCTTGAGGGTATCTCTCCAAGAGAGAACCCGCAATAATAGATTCAAGTTAGATAAATTTAGATTTAGAAAGGATATAGGAAAGTATTGGTTTGGAAATAGGGTAGTTGATGAATGGAACAGTCTGCCTAGTAGGGTTATTGAAGCAAGGACCTTGGGTAGTTTTAAATTTAGGTTGGATAAATTCATGAGTGAAAGGGGTTGGATTTGAGTGGGAATTGCACATGAGTAAATAAAATTATCAAAGCTTATTTTTTGGGTAGCATTGAAAATTAGGTTGAACAAATATTCTGTTGGTGGGATGGAATGTGAAGGACCTGCCTAGAATGGGCCAACAGGCCTGCTGCAGTGTTCCTCCTTTCTTATGTTCTTATGTTCTTAAATTCAAAGTTCTAAAGCTCGGGAATGTTCATAACCCTAGCACCTACCAGCTTAATAATGTTGAACTCAGCCGTACAGAATGCGAAAAGGATCTGGGGGTTATGGTAAGCAGCAACCTCAAACCAAGTCAGCAATGCCTAAAGAAATAAAGCAAATAGATTACTGGGATTTATATCAAGAAGTGTAAGCAACAGAAGTCCAGCGGTTATATTACAGCTTTATACATCATTAGTAAGGCCTCACCTAGATTATGCAGCTCAGTTCTGGTCTCCATTTTACAGAATGGATATAAATTCGTTAGAAAACATTCAGCGACGAATGACAAAGTTAATTCATAGCATTAGAAATCTTCCGTATGAAGAAAGATTGAAGACCCTTAAATTACATTCACTTGTAAGACGAAGAATGAGGGAAGACATGATAAGAACATAAGAACATAAGAATGGAGGAACACTGCAGAAGGCCTACTGGCCCATACAAGGCAGGTCTTTATCAAAACCACCACTACCTAAGAATTTACTCCTGTACTCACGACACTAATCAAACCCAGCCCCTCCCACTCATATATTTGTCCAATCTCTTTTTAAAGCCACCCAAGGTCCTAGCCTCTATCACCCTACTCGGAAGATTGTTCCACGCATCTACAACTCTGTTCGAAAACCAGTACTTGCCTATGTCCTTTCTAAATCTAAATTTATCCAATTTAAATCCGTTATTTCTCGTTCTTACTTGGTTCGATATCCTCAGTATTTTATTAATATCTCCTTTGTTTATGCCCATCATCCACTTGTACACCTCGATGATATCTCCCTCATTCTACGTCTTTCCAGAGAGTGGAGATTCAATGCTCTAAGTCTATCTTCATACAGGGAGATTTCTTATACTGTAAATCATTTTAGTCATTCTTCTTTGTATGTTCTCCAATGAATCTATATCCATCCTGTAGTAAGGAGACCAAAACTGAGCTGCATAATCCAAATGAGGTCTCACTAGTGATGTATAGAGCTGTAAAATAACTTTTGGACTTCTGTTGCTTATACTTCTTGAAATAAATCCTAGTAATCTGTTAGCCTTATTGCGCACACTTAGGCACTGTTGTCTTGGCTTTAGATTTCTGCTTACCATGACTCCCAAGTCTTTTCACATTCTGTATGATCAAGCTCAACTTCACCTAGTTTATAAATTCGAGGGATAATTTCATTACCAACGACTAGCACCTTACACTTGTCCACATTAAACTTCATCTGCCACTTTTCAGACCAAGACATTAATTTATCCAAATCCTCCTGGAGTTCACTGGTATCCTCCTCAGAATGAATTATACGGCCTATTTTTGTATCATCAGCAAATTTACTCATGTCACTTGCAATTCCTTCATCAAGGTCATTTATGTAAATTATGAACAACAATGGGCCCAAAACTGATCCTTGTGGAACGCCACTAGTGACAAATCCCCATTCAGATTTGACCCCATTAATGGAAACTCTCTGCTTTCTATTGGTAAGCCATGCCTCTATCCATGCTAGAACTTTACCTCCTATACCATGAGCTGCCACCTTTCTTAAGAGTCTCTTGTGAGGTACTCTATCGAAGGCCTTACTGAAATCCAAGTAAACTATATCATATTCTTTATCACTGTCTACTGCCTCAAATGTTTTATTGAAAAACGTCAGTAAATTTGTCAGGCAGGAACGACCTCTCGTAAACCCATGCTGAGATTCATTAATCAAATTATGTTCTTCAAGGTGACTTCTGATAATATCAGCTATAATTGATTCTAATAATTTGCCTACTATAGACGTGAGGCTTATTGGACGGTAATTTGATGGAATGGACTTATCCCCTGATTTGAATATAGGAACTACATTAGCTATCTTCCACATCTCTGGCACAACACCAGTTAGGATGGACGTATTAAACACATTCGTTAATGGCTGACTAAGTTCCATTTTGCATTCTTTAAGTACCCTGGAAAACAACTCGTCGGGTCCCGGGACTTATTTTGCTTCAGTTTATCTATCTGTTTGATAACCATGTCCCTCGTGACAGTAATATTAGTTAATTTGAATTCTTCAGGAACTGAATAATTGTTAATTTCTGGTATCTCATTTACGTCTTCTTGTGTAAAGACTGACAAAAAATAGTCATTAAATAGAGAACACATTTCCAGTTCGTTATCCGTCAGCTGTCCATTCCCAATTTTCAGAGGTCCTACCTTTTCCCTCACCTTCGTCCTGTACACTTGAAAGAACCCTTTTGGATTAGTCTTTGATTCATTAGCAACCTTAATCTCATAGTCACGTTTAGCCTTTCTAATCCCCTTTTTTACTTCTCTTTTCAACTGAACATATTGGTCAATAAGGTTAACATCTCCTCTTTTGATGCGCCTATAAATTCCTCTTTTCTCCCCTAATAAATGTTTTAGCCTCCTGTTAATCCATTTGGGATCGTTATTATTTGACCTAAATTCTCTCTGGGGAATAAACATACTCTGTGCACGTTGTACATTATTAAGAAACAAATCATAAACGCAGATCCCATCGTAATCGTTAGCTAGATTACCCCAGTCGAGATTAGACAGGTGTTCCCTAAGTCCAATATAATCGGCAGAACGAAAATCAGGAACTTTTACCGTATATAAGTGGAAGATGGGTATTAATAAGGGGGATATAAATAAGGTCTTGAGGATATCTCTCCAAGAGAGAACCCGCAATAATGGATTCAAATTGGATAAGTTTAGATTTAGAAAGGATATAGGAAAATATTGGTTTGGAAATAGGGTAGTTGATGAGTGGAACAGTCTGCCTAGTAGGGTCATTGAAGCTATGACCTTGGGTAGTTTCAAATTTAGGTTGGATAAATTCATGAGTGAGAGGGGTTGGATTTGAGTGGGACTCGCACTTGAGTTAATAGAATCTGCAAAGCATTTTTCTTGGGTAGAATTGAAAATTAGGTTGGGCAATTATTCTGTTAGTGGGATGGATTGTGAAGGACCTGCCTAGTATGGGCCAACAGGCCTGCTGCAGTGTTCCTCCTTTCTTATGTTCTTATGTTCTTATGTAATGGGAGCAATCCTATTATCTGTCTCAGTGCTGGAGGCAACGATGTTGGCAGACGTAGGAGTGAGGAGCTGATTAGCAGCTATAGGTCAGCAATAGACAGAATTAGGAAGAAGGGTGGGAACCCTGTCATATGTGGTATTTTGCCAAGGAGAGGAGTTGGAAATGAATGGTTGTCCAGGGCAATTGGTGTCAATTGCTGGCTGGACAAATACTGTAAGGAAAATGCAGTAACATTCATTGACAACTGGGACCTCTTCTATGGCAGAAATGACATGTATGCCAGGGATGGGGTTCACATATCTAGGTCTGGGGTGGGGGCACTGGCAACTGCAGTGGAGGGAGCTGTTAGGGCTTTAAACTAGAAAAAGTTAGTGGTATGGGTTATGGGGGGAAAACAGTGAAGTCCCAGTGTAGTAATGTTATAAATTCTAGGGGAACTAGTAATAGGCAGAATAAGGTGGATATTGGAAAGCAAGTGACACTAGGTGACAAGGACAGTAATAGGTATAAGGGAAAAACAGAAATGAGCAGGAAGGGTAAAGAGAAAGGAGGGTCTTTAAGTGTATATTACACCAATAGTCGTAGTGCTAGGAATAAGATGGACGAGTTGAGAGTAGTTGCAAGTACAGGTAATATTGATGTTTTTGCAATAACTGAAACATGGTTTAATATGAAAATCGGGACTTGCCTGCCGAATGTCACATTCAGGGTTTTAAATTGTTCCAAGTAGACAGAAGTATCGGGAAGGGGGGTTGGGTGGCACTCTATGTCCGTGATCATTTAAATTGTTGTATAAAAATGGGTATAAAGTCTGAATTAACACATACAGAGTCTGTCTGGATAGAATTTTCAGAGGGGCATGAAAAATTGATTTTAGGTGTGATATACCGTCCCCCAAACTTAGATAGGGACCAAGGGAGACTACTATGGGAGGAAATTGTTAAGGCCACAATGCATGATAACGTAGTTATTCTGGGTGACTTCAACTTTAGTCAAATTGATTGGAATTTTTTGACTGGGAATTTAGAATCTAACGATTTCTTAGAAAAAGTTCAAGATTGTTTTTTGAAGCAGTTTGTGACAGAACCTACAAGGGGAAATAATCTGCTTGACTTAGTTCTGGCAAACAAGGAAACCCTTGTTAATAATTTAGAAATTACAGAGGAACTCGGCGCAAGCGACCACAAATCAATTACCTTTGGCATTGAATGGAAGTTTCATAGTAGGAATAACTCAGTAACGGTCCCAGATTTTCGCTTAGCAGATTACAATGGACTTAGAGAACACTTATCATCTGTGGACTGGGGTAATGAAGAGAGCTATCAATATGACAGTTTTCTGAACACTATACATGCTGCCCAAAGAACATTTATCCCATATAAAGAAATTAGATCGAATAGAAATGACCCAAAATGGATGAATAATAGGCTCAAATATTTTTTAGGGCAGAAGAAAGGAATTTATAGGCGTATCAAAAGAGGTGAGGGTCATCTTACGAATCAGTATATTGACATTAAGAGGGACGTTAAAAAGGGGATAAGAAAAGCTAAGCGAGACTACGAAATTAAAGTTGCTAGGGATTCGAAAACTAACCCAAAAAGTTTTTTCCAGGTGTATAGAACTTGTCGGTTCTCTGAATCATTCATCTACAACAAAAGTTAGAGATAAGATAGGTCCCCTTAAAAATAATTATGGGTATCTTACTGACAAAGAGAATGAAATGTGCTCTATTTTTAATAATTATTTTCTCTCGGTTTTCACTCAGGAAGACACTAATAATATCCCAAGAATTAGGTATTTTAGTGGGCCTGAAGAAGATAAATTATGTAGTATCACAGTCACTAGCGAAATGGTTATCAAACAGATAGACCGTTTGAAGCAAAATAAATCGCCAGGCCCTGATGAGCTTTTTTCAAGGATTCTTAAGGAATGCAAAATTGAACTCTGTGAACCCTTAACTAACATTTTTTACCTATCTCTTCAAACAGGTGTAGTGTCTGATACGTGGAAGATGGCTAATGTAATTCCTATTTTTAAAGCAGGGGACAAGTCGTTACCATCAAATTACCGCCCAATAAGTCTAACTTCAATTGTAGGCAAATTATTAGAGTCGATTATAGCTGATAACATAAGAAGCCATCTCGATAGGCATAATTTGATTAATGATACTCAACATGGATTCACCAGGGGCCGTTCCTGCCTAACTAATTTATTAACTTTTTTCAGTAAGGCTTTTGAGGCAGTTGATCATGATAAAGAATTCGATATTGTTTATTTGGATTTTAGTAAGGCTTTTGATAGAGTACCACATCAGAGACTGTTAAAGAAAGTGGCTGCTCACGGCATTGGAGGAAAAGTGTTTTCATGGATCGAGTCATGGCTCACCAATAGGAAGCAGAGGGTGTGCATTAATGGGATTAAATCTGAGTGGGGATCTGTAACAAGTGGCGTTCCACAGGGATCGGTTTTGGGCCCGTTGTTGTTTATAATATATATAAATGACCTTGACGAGGGAATTACTAGTGATATGAGCAAATTCGCTGATGACACGAAGATAGGTAGGATAATCGATTCAGACGTAGATGTCACGGAACTTCAGGAGGATTTAGACAAACTCAATTCCTGGTCAGAAAAATGGCAGATGCAGTTCAATGTAGATAAATGCAAAGTTCTAAAGCTCGGGAATGTTCATAACCCTAGCACCTACCAGCTTAATAATGTTGAACTCAGCCGTACAGAATGCGAAAAGGATCTGGGGGTTATGGTAAGCAGCAACCTCAAACCAAGTCAGCAATGCCTAAGCGTAAGAAATAAAGCAAATAGATTACTGGGATTTATATCAAGAAGTGTAAGCAACAGAAGTCCAGCGGTTATATTACAGCTTTATACATCATTAGTAAGGCCTCACCTAGATTATGCAGCTCAGTTCTGGTCTCCATTTTACAGAATGGATATAAATTCGTTAGAAAACATTCAGCGACGAATGACAAAGTTAATTCATAGCATTAGAAATCTTCCGTATGAAGAAAGATTGAAGACCCTTAAATTACATTCACTTGTAAGACGAAGAATGAGGGGAGACATGATCGAGGTATATAAGTGGAAGATGGGTATTAATAAGGGGGATATAAATAAGGTCTTGAGGATATCTCTCCAAGAGAGAACCCGCAATAATGGATTCAAATTGGATAAGTTTAGATTTAGAAAATATATAGGAAAATATTGGTTTGGAAATAGGGTAGTTGATGAGTGGAACAGTCTGCCTAGTAGGGTCATTCAAGCTATGACCTTGGGTAGTTTCAAATTTAGATTGGATAAATTCATGAGTGAGAGGGGTTGGATTTGAGTGGGACTCGCACTTGAGTTAATAGAATCTTCAAAGCTTATTTTTTGGGTAGAATTGAAAATTAGGTTGGGCAATTATTCCGTTAGTGGGATGGATTGTGAAGGACCTGCCTAGTATGGGCCAACAGGCCTGCTGCAGTGTTCCTCCTTTCTTATGTTCTTATGAGGGGAGACATGATCGAGGTATACAAGTGGAAAATGGGTATTAACAAAGGGGATATAAATAAGGTCTTGAGGATATCTCTCCAAGAGAGAACCCGCAATAATGGATTCAAGTTAGATAAGTTTAGATTTAGAAAGGATATAGGAAAGTATTGGTTTGGAAATAGGGTAGTTGATGAGTGGAACAGTCTGCCTAGTAGGGTTATTGAAGCTAGGACCTTGGGTAGTTTCAAATTTAGGTTGGATAAATTCATGAGTGAGAGGGGTTGGATTTGAGTGGGACTCGTGCATGAGTGGGTAGAATTGTCAAAGCTTATTTCTTGGGTAGCATTGAAAATTGGGTTGAGCAAATAACATAAGAACATAAGAAAGGAGGAACACTGCAGTAGACCTGTTGGCCCATACTAGGCAGGTCCTTCACAATCCGTCCCACTAACAGAATATTTGCTCAATCCAATTTTCAATGCTACCCAAGAAATAAGCTTTGACAATTCTACCCACTCATGCGCGAGTCCCACTCAAATCCAACCCCTCTCACTCATGAATTTATCCAACCTAAATTTGAAACTACCCAAGGTCCTAGCTTCAAGAACCCTACTAGGCAGACTGTTCCACTCATCAACTACCCTATTTCCAAACCAATACTTTCCTATATCCTTTCTAAATCTAAACTTATCTAACTTGAATCCATTATTGCGGGTTCTCTCTTGGAGAGATATCCTCAAGACCTTATTTATATCCCCTTTGTTAATACCCATTTTCCACTTGTATACCTCGATCATGTCTCCCTCATTCTACGTCTTACAAGTGAATGTAATTTTAGGGTCTTCAATCTTTCTTCGTAAGGAAGATTTCTAATGCTATGTATTAATTTAGTCATTCTACGCTGAATGTTTTCTAACGAATTTATGTCCATTCTGTAATATGGAGACCAGAACTGAGCTGCGTAATCTAGGTGAGGCCTTACTAATGATGTATAAAGCTGTAATATAACCTCTGGACTTCTGTTGCTAACACTTCTTGATATAAATCCCAGTAATCTATTTGCCTTATTACGTACGCTTAGGCATTGCTGTCTTGGTTTAAGGTTGCTGCTTACCATCACCCCCAAGTCCTTCTCGCAATCTGTATGGCTAAGTTCTACGTTATTTCACTTATAAGTGCTTGGGTTATGGACACTCCGAGCTTCAGAACCTTGCATTTATCTACATTGAACTGCATCTGCCACTTTTCTGACCACGAATTAAGTTTGTCTAAATCTTCCTGAAGTTCTATGACATCTATGTTTGAATCAATTATCCTACCTATCTTCGTGTCGTCGGCGAATTTGCTCATATCACTAGTAATTCCCTCATCAAGGTCATTGATATATATTATAAATAACAATGGGCCTAAGACTGATCCCTGTGGAACACCACTTGTTACAAGTCCCCATTCGGATTTAACCCCATTAATGCACACTCTCTGCTTCCTATTGGTGAGCCATGACTCGATCCATGACAGCACTTTTCCCCCAATGCCATGAGCTGCCACTTTCTTTAACAGTCTCTGGTGCGGTACTCTATCAAAAGCTTTACTAAAGTCTAAATAAACAATATCGAATTCTTTATCTTGATCAACAGCCTCAAAAGCTTTAGTGAAGAAGGTTAATAAATTAGATAGGCAGGAACGGCCCCTCGTGATTCCATGCTGAGTATCATTAATCAAATTATGGTTATCTAGATGGCTTCTAATAATATCAGCTATAATTGACTCTAGTAATTTGCCTACGATTGAGGTCAGGCTTATTGGGCGGTAATTTGACGGTAGTGCTTTAAAAATAGGAATTACATTAGCCATCTTCCACATATCAGACACTACACCTGTTTGAAGAGATAAATTAAAAATGTTAGATATTGGTTCACAGAGTTCCATTTTGCATTCCTTAAGAACCCTTGCTAAAAGCTCATCAGGACCCGGCGATTTATTTTGTTTCAGTCGGTCTAGTTGAAAGAACTTTCATCCGATGGCAAGGTTCATAAAGCAAGTATTTCTGGTTCGCAACAAAAGGTCTACCGCCAGCGACATCCATGTATTTCGTCACTTTTCCAGAGAGTTGTTTTCTTCCATCAATGCCATCGGTAAATCCTTCACTATCCACCGGTAGTAGTGATCATAAGAACATAAGAACATAAGAAAGGAGGATTACTGCAGCAGGCCTGTTGGCCCATACTAGGCAGGTCCTTCAAAAACCAATTTACTCGTCAAACCACCGCCTCTTTCATTACACTCAAGTGGCACTTCGTCTGCCGTGCAGCCTGAGGCCAGTTTATTTTCACAGCAATCTCCCTTCACATCAGCTTCTGTACCCACGTCCTTTTCAAGCGTTCTTTCGATCAATAGCAGCTAAATGTCTCAAATCAGAGAGAACCAGAGCGAGAGTAACAGATCAAAACGACTTCAAACCTGTAGTCGTCACCAAGTCACCTGGCCTATTTGTAGTATTGTCGTCGCATCGAGAGGACAATGCAGCACATGAAGTCTCATAACTCTGTTAAACCGTCGGTTTCGTTTGAATTCAATGCAGAACCAAAGGACACTTGAAGCAGCACATCATGTCTCAGTACTAGCTGTTTTAATCGGTGCTTTAAATGCAATTGCACTTTTACCCAGAGAGCAATAATTTTTTACGTGTTCATGGGTTTTTTATAACCTGTTTTTAACCGATACCGTAAAATGATCGATATCCCGATTTCATATATAATACATAAGTATAAAAATACCCACAATCAGTTAGAAAATGGACAAAACGCAAGATTCTGAACATTTTTTTATAGGAGCACCTGATTACTGAATAATGAGAACTAAGATTATAGGTTATTTTGACGATATTACATAGAATAACGAATGAGCACGTAAAAGATGATTGCAATTACATATAAAGCACCGATGATGAGACATGATGTGCTGCTTCAAGTGTCTCTCAATCTGAAGAAGATGTCCTCTTGAGCTACTCTACCAGCAGCTGAAGGAAGAACTGAGGGTAGCTAAGCTTGAGATACAGCGACTGACTGAGGAAAACAAGAGGATTCGTAGTAATCCTCCTGTTGAGAATCCTCAAGCCAGGAAAGGAACCTGGACAGTGGCTAAAACGCATGTTAATAATTTAGAAATTACAGAGGAACTCGGCGCAAGCGACCACAAATCAATTACCTTTGGCATTGAATGGAAGTTTCATAGTACGAATAACTCAGTAACGGTCCCAGATTTTCGCTTAGCAGATTACAATGGACTTAGAGAACACTTATCATCTGTGGACTGGGGTAATGAAGATAGCTATCAATATGACAGTTTTCTGAACACTATACATGCTGCCCAAATAACATTTATCCCATATAAAGAAATTAGATCGAATAGAAATGACCCAAAATGGATGAATAATAGGCTCAAATATCTTTTAGGGCAGAAGAAAGGAGTTTATAGGCGTATCAAAAGAGGTGAGGGTCATCTTATGAGTCAGTATATTGACATTAAGAGGGACGTTAAAAAGGGGATAAGAAAAGCTAAACGGGACTACGAAATTAAAGTTGCTAGGGATTCGAAAACTAACCCAAAAAGTTTTTTTCAGGTGTATAGAACAAAAGTTAGAGATAAGATAGGTCCCCTTAAAAATAATTATGGGTATCTTACTGACAAAGAGAATGAAATGTGCTCTATTTTTAATAATTATTTTCTCTCGGTTTTCACTCAGGAAGACATTAATAATATCCCAAGAATTAGGTATTTTAGTGGGCCTGAAGAAGATAAATTATGTAGTATCACAGTCACTAGCGAAAAGGTTATCAAACAGATAGACCGTTTGAAGCAAAATAAATCGCCAGGCCCTGATGAGCTTTTTTCAAGGGTTCTTAAGGAATGCAAAATAGAACTCTGTGAACCCTTAACTAACATTTTTAACCTATCTCTTCAAACAGGTGTAGTGCCGGATACGTGGAAGATGGCTAATGTAATTCCTATTTTTAAAGCAGGGGACAAGTCGTTACCATCAAATTACCGCCCAATAAGTCTAACATCAATTGTAGGCAAATTACTAGAGTCGATTATAGCTGATAACATAAGAGCCATCTCGATAGGCATAATTTGATTAATGATACTCAGCATGGATTCACCAGGGGCCGTTCCTGCCTAACTAATTTGTTAACTTTTTTCAGTGGGGCTTTTGAGGCAGTTGATAATGATAAAGAATTCGATATCGTTTATTTGGATTTTAGTAAGGCTTTTGATAGAGTACCACATCAGAGACTGTTAAAGAAAGTGGCTGCTCATGGCATTGGGGGAAAAGTGTTGTCATGGATCGAGTCATGGCTCACCAATAGGAAGCAGAGGGTGTGCATAAATGGGGTTAAATCGGAGTGGCGTTCCTCAGGGATCGGTTTTGGGCCCGTTGTTGTTTATAATATATATAAATGACCTTGACGAGGGGAAATTTTTAGTGATATGAGCAAATTCGCTGATGACACGAAGATAGGTAGGATAATCGATTCAGACGTAGATGTCAGTGAACTACAGGAGGATTTAGACAAACTCAATTCCTGGTCAGAAAATGGCAGATGCAGTTCAATGTAGATAAATGCAAAGTTCTAAAGCTCGGGAGTGTCCATAACCCAAGCACTTATAAGTTAAATAACGTAGAACTTAGCCATACAGATTGCGAGAAGGACTTGGGGTGATGGTAAGCAGCAACCTTAAACCAAGACAGCAATGCCTAAGCGTACGTAATAAGGCAAATAGATTACTGGGATTTATATCAAGAAGTGTTAGCAACAGAAGTCCAGACGTTATATTACAGCTTTATACATCATTAGTAAGGCCTCACCTAGATTACGCAGCTCAGTTCTGGTCTCCATATTACAGAATGGACATAAATTCGTTAGAAAACATTCAGCGTAGAATGACTAAATTAATACATAGCATTAGAAATCTTCCTTACGAAGAAAGATTGAAGACCCTTAAATTACATTCACTTGTAAGACGTAGAATGAGGGGAGACATGATCGAGGTATACAAGTGGAAAATGGGTATTAACAAAGGGGATATAAATAAGGTCTTGAGGGTATCTCCAAGAGAGAACCCGCAATAATGGATTCAAGTTAGATAAGTTTAGATTTAGAAAGGATATAGGAAAGTATTGGTTTGGAAATAGGGTAGTTGATGAATGGAACAGTCTGCCTAGTAGGGTTATTGAAGCAAGGACCTTGAGTAGTTTTAAATTTAGGTTGGATAAATTCATGAGTGAAAGGGGTTGGATTTGAGTGGGAATTGCACATGAGTAAATAAAATTATCAAAGCTTATTTTTTGGGTAGCATTGAAAATTAGGTTGAACAAATATTCTGTTGGTGGGATGGAATGTGAAGGACCTGCCTAGAATGGGCCAACAGGCCTGCTGCAGTGTTCCTCCTTTCTTATGTTCTTATGTTCTTAAAGTTAAGGCTCAAGAGGACGGGTGGAGAGGTAGAAACAACGAAGACCCAGGAGAATGTTGTGGAAACATCGAACCCATTCTCCGTGCTACCCGATGAATGTGAGTCGACTTCTTTGAGCGTCACGACGAAAGACACAAAGGAAGGTAAAAACATTGTTGTTGTTGGGGACAGTCAGGTTAGGTACATGGATAGGGCTTTCTGTTTGATTGATAGGAGTAGGAGACAGAGGGTTTGCTTTCCTGGGGCTGGGATGGAGGATATTGTTAGCCGTCTGGACGACATCATGAGAGGTAATGGGAGCAATCCTATTATCTGTCTCAGTGCTGGAGGCAACGATGTTGGCAGACGTAGGAGTGAGGACCTGACTAGCAGGTTTAGGTCAGCAATAGACATAATTAGGAAGAAGGGTGGGAACCCTGTCATATGTGGTATTTTGCCAAGGAGAGGAGTTGGAAATGAATGGCTGTCCAGGGCAATTGGTGTCAATTGCTGGCTGGACAAATACTGTAAGGAAAATTCAGTAACATTCATTGACAACTGGGACCTCTTCTATGGCAGAAATGACATGTATGCCAGGGATAGGGTTCACTTATCCAGGTCTGGGGTGGGGGCAC
>WNWK01018857.1:0-39028 GCA_009830355.1 Cherax destructor | reverse complement strand
ACTGTGTGAATTCGCTACCATGTTGTGGTGCGGTGGACTGTGTGCAGTGCAGCTTCCATGTTGTGGTGCGGTGGACTGTGTCCAGTGCAGCTTCCATGTTGTGGTGCGGTGGACTGGGGAAATTAGCTTCCATTTTTGGGGTGCGGGGGAATTTTCCAGTCGCTACCATGTTGTGGTCGGGGACTGTCGCAGTGCAGCTTCCATGTTGTAGTGCGGGGGAAGGGCGCAATTGCAGCTTCCATTTTTGGGGTGCGGTGGACTGTGCGGGGGTTAGCTTCCATGTTGTGGTGCGGTGGACTGTGTCCAGTCGTTTTAATGGTGGTGCGGTGGACTGTGTGCGGTGGGGCTTCCATGTTGTGGTGCGGTGGACTGTGCCCAGTGCGCTTCCATGTTGGGGTTGCGGTGGACTTTGTCCAGTGCAGCTTCCATGTTGTGGTGCGGTGGACTGTGTGCAGTGCAGTTTCCATGTTGTGGTGCGGTGGACTGTGTGCAGTGCAGCTTCCATGTTGTGGTGCGGTGGACTGTGCCCAGTGCAGTTTCCCCATGTTGGGTGGGGTGGACTGTGGGGCAGTGCAGCTTCCATGTTGTGGTGCGGTGGACTGTGTGCATTGCAGCTTCCATGTTGTGGTGCGGTGGACTGTGTGCGGGTGCAGCTTCCATGTTGGGTGCGGTGGACTGTGTGCTTCGCTTCCATGTTGTGGTGCGGTGGACTGTGCCCCAGTTCAGGTTTTAACCCCATGTTGTGGTGCGGGGGAACTGTGCCCAGTGCAGCTTCCATGTTGTGGTGCGGTGGACTGGGGTGCAGTCCGGGGGCTTTCCAGGGGTTTTTGTGGTGCGGTGGACTGTGTCCAGTGCAGTTTCCATGTTGTGGTGCGGTGGACTGTGTGCGTCGTTTCCCATTTTGGGTGGGGGGCGGTGGGCCCTTTTATTGCCCCAGTGCAGCTTCCATGTTGTGGTGCGGTGGACTGTGTCAGTGCAGCTTCCATGTTGTGGTGCGGTGGACTGTGCGCAGTTCAGCTACCATGTTGTGGTGCGGTGGACTGTGTCCAGTGCAGCTTCCATGTTGTGGTGCGGTCAAGAATTACTGTATCGCGTAACCGAGCTGGGAACGCCTAGTAGACGGGCATACCAGTTAGTAATTCCTCAGTCACTAGTAAAAGTAGCTTTACAGCTAATTCACGATGCACCAGGTGTTGCACACCCTGGTATGGACCGTTCGATTAAACAAGCAAGATTGAAAGTACTTTTGGCCTCGTATGGCAACTGATATTACCGAGTATGTTAAGAAGTGTAGTGTTTGTATGAAACACAAGGGTAATATCAGCGTCCCAATCTATCAGATGTATCCACTACTAGTGAGCCATGGGAAAAGAGTTGCAATAGATCTGCTAACTAATTTTCAATGTACAACCAAGGCAATAAACATCTGTGTGTGATGGTCGATCATTTCACCAGATATTGTGAGTTGTTCCTATTCCAGACAAGACTGCTGAGACAGTAGCTAAAGCGTTTAAGGAACGTATAATATGTAGACACACCACTCCTAAATCCTTAGTATCCGATAATGGAGGTGAATTTTGCAACGAATTCTAGAAAACCTATGTGCCTTGTATAAGATTACTAAATCTACCATTGTTCCACACCATCCTGCCAGCAATGGTTTAGCGGAAAGAACTAATAAAAAAGTACTCGATGTCTTGAGAGCCACTGTTAATCCCAATAGTTCAACCTGGGATGAAGTTATACCTGATGTTCAATGTGCTATAAATTCTGCTTTCAATGCTTCTATAGGTGATACGCCGCATTATGCACTGTACGGTGTTGACAAGCGTTTGCCTTACGAGTTGTTATATTCTAATCCAAAACCGTCGTATAACCCTGATGATTTCATAGCACTCGTACCAGCCAAGCTCAGAGTGTTTTCAGAAGAATCCGTGAAACACTTCATAAGTCAACAGCAGAATTTACTAGAGTAACTAATACTAAAGCCAAACCGACTAAAGTTCAAGTAGGGTCCAGAGTCATGTTGTTCAACTTTAACAAAACTTCAGCAATGCCTAAATTAGACCAAAAGTTTGTTGGCCCGTATCGAGTAGTTGAATATATCAAGGGCAATAAGTATAAAGTTAGAGAACTTAGTACGGGTAGGTGTAAGAATCGCATCTAGATCATATGAAGTTAGTATGTGACGAAGACGAAGCCCTGACGACGAGACTGTTGTGACTGACAATGATAATCCGTCTGACCCAGTACATTCAACTTCTAGTAGTGAGTCAGAGGGACAACCGATTGTCGTTACTCCTTGCGTACACGACAAGTGTTGAGAAACCCCCAAGTATCATTTGTTGATATCAGTGTAGACCCTCAATCAGAAGTTGGGAGTTACCTACTGTAACAGAGTTTGATCCACCCAGAGATGATAACCATTCTGTATATGTAAACCTTACCCTAGCAGAGTTGGGGTTAAATGTAAATAGACTGTACAATTAGATGATTGAGTTAAGAGAAATTGTCGACTGTGTGTTTTGTTACTAAGTGTTCATTATCTAGAATTTTTTTTTTTTTTGTGTTCATGTTCCCTCCGAGTTCTGAGCTTTAACAGTTGACCGTGCTAGCCAGTCTCTCTTTTCTGTTAAAACTTCTTCCTTGTAAATATATTTATTCTTCCTCCAGAACCCGCTGAGTGCATGAATATAGATTGGTGATCAAATTTGCAATTGTTTTATATATAATCCATTATATCTAGATCCATTAAATTTCTCTTATGTACCATTAACTCAAGAAGTGCGAAGTAAGATTAATCTTGATCAGTTCAAAGTTATAATGTGTTTGCTATTGTATAAATTCATCCAGTACCACCTGTCTGTTCAGCCTATAGAGTTGTATAGTATGCCGAGACGTCATACGATAACATGGCCGAGCTGTCGTGTCAGTATCAATATACACTTGTGAAGTGTATCTTTCCTTTTTTACAGCTGGTCCCTTTCGTGTGACGTCACGGGTACCCGCTGACGTCAGAGGCTCAGCATGTGCACAGCCTCTCATAGGCACTCTCCCTCACTAACGTTAGACCTACCAGGCGAGACAGACGGTGTGCTGGACTCTCCTTCACTTACTGTAAATATACCGTAACCATCCAACAAGGAGTATCTTTGACCTCCTTATATCTCTCCCAAGACCCACACGACACATGTTGTGGTGCGGTGGACTGTGCGCAGTGCAGCTTCCATGTTGTGGTGCGGTGGACTGTGTCAGTGCAGCTTCCATGTTGTGGTGCGTTAGACTGTGTGCAGTGCAGCTTCCCCTGTTGTGGTGCGGTGGACTGTGCGCAGTTCAGCTACCATGTTGTGGTGCGGTGGACTGTGTGCAGTGCAACTTCCATGTTGTGGTGCGGTGGACTGTGTGCAGTGCAGCTTCCATGTTGTGGTGCGGTGGACTGTGTGCAGTGCAGCTTCCATGTTGTGGTGCGGTGGACTGTGTCCAGTGCAGCTTCCATGTTGTGGTGCGGTGGACTGTGTGCAGTGCAGCTTCCATGTTGTGGTGCGGTGGACTGTGCGCAGTGCAGCTTCCATTTTTTTTTTTTTTTTTTTTTTTTTTTTTTTTTTTTTTTTTTTTTTTTTTTTTTTTTTTTTTTTTTTTTTTTTTTTTTTTTTTTTTTTTTTTTTTTTTTTTTTTTTTTTTTTTTTTTTTTTTTTTTTTTTTTTTTTTTTTTTTTTTTTTTTTTTTTTTTTTTTTTTTTTTTTTTTTTTTTTTTTTTTTTTTTTTTTTTTTTTTTTTTTTTTTTTTTTTTTTTTTTTTTTTTTTTTTTTTTTTTTTTTTTTTTTTTTTTTTTTTTTTTTTTTTTTTTTTTTTTTTTTTTTTTTTTTTTTTTTTTTTTTCCCCCCCCCCCCCCCCCCCCCCCCCCCCCCCCCCCCCCCCCCCCCCCCCCCCCCCCCCCCCCCCCCCCCCCCCCCCCCCCCCCCCCCCCCCCCCCCCCCCCCCCCCCCCCCCCCCCCCCCCCCCCCCCCCCCCCCCCCCCCCCCCCCCCCCCCCCCCCCCCCCCCCCCCCCCCCCCCCCCCCCCCCCCCCCCCCCCCCCCCCCCCCCCCCATGTTGTGGTGGGTGGACTGTGGCAGTGCAGCTTCCATGTTGTGGTGCGGTGGACTGTGTGCAGTGCAGCTTCCATGTTGTGGTGCGGTGGACTGTGTGCAGTGCAGCTTCCATGTTGTGGTGCGGTGGACTGTGGCAGTGCGCTCCATGTTGTGGTGCGTGGACTGTGCCAGTGCGCTTCCATGTTGTGGTGCGGTGGACTGTGTGCAGTGCAGCTCCATGTTGTGGTGCGGTGGACTGTGTGCAGTGCAGCTTCCATGTTGTGGTGCGGTGGACGTGTCCAGTGCAGCTTCCATGTTGTGGTGCGGTGGACTGTGTGCAGTGCAGCTTCCATGTTGTGGTGCGGTGGACTGTGGCAGTGCAGCTTCCATGTGGGGGGGGGGGGGGGGGGGGGGGGGGGGGGGGGGGGGGGGGGGGGGGGGGGGGGGGGGGGGGGGGGGGGGGGGGGGGGGGGGGGGGGGGGGGGGGGGGGGGGGGGGGGGGGGGGGGGGGGGGGGGGGGGGGGGGGGGGGGGGGGGGGGGGGGGGGGGGGGGGGGGGGGGGGGGGGGGGGGGGGGGGGGGGGGGGGGGGGGGGGGGGGGGGGGGGGGGGGGGGGGGGGGGGGGGGGGGGGGGGGGGGGGGGGGGGCAGTGCGCTTCCATGTTGTGGTGCGGTGGACTGTGTCAGTGCAGCTTCCATGTTGTGGTGCGGTGGACTGTGTGCAGTGCAGCTTCCATGTTGTGGTGCGGTGGACTGTGTGCAGTGCAGCTTCCATGTTGTGGTGCGGTGGACTGTGTGCAGTGCAGCTTCCATGTTGTGGTGCGGTGGACTGTGTGCAGTGCAGCTTCCATGTTGTGGTGCGGTGGACTGTGCGCAGTGCAGCTTCCATGTTGTGGTGCGGTGGACTGTGTGCAGTGCAGCCCATGTTGTGGTCGGTGGACTGTGCAGTGCAGCTTCCATGTTGTGGTGTGTGCGGTGATGCGGCACCCATGTTGTGGTGCGGTGACTTGCAGAGCTCATGTTGTGGTGCGGTGACGGTGCAGCGCTCCATGTTGTGGTGCGTGGACGGCCAGTGAGCTTCCATGTTGGGTGCGGTGGACTGTGCAGTGCAGCTCCATGTTGTGTCGGTGACGGCAGTGCACTTCCATGTTGTGTGGACGGCATGCACTTCCAGTTGTGGTGGGTGGTGTGCAGTGGCCCATGTGTGGGGCTGGCAGTCCTCCTGTTGTGGGCGTGGACTGTGCGTGCAGCTGTTGTGGGTGGACTGTGCATGCGCTTCCATGTTGTTGGTGGACGGCAGTGTGGTGCGGTGGACTGTGCAGTGCCTCCATGTTGGTGGGACTGTGCAGTCCCCATGTTGTGGTGCGGTGGATGGGCAGTTCCATGTTGTGGTGCGGTGGACTGGGCAGTGCAGCTTCATGTTGTGGTGCGGTGGACTGTGTCAGTGCAGCTTCCATGTTGTGGTGGGTGGACTGTGGGTACTCATGTTGTGGTGCGGTGGATGTGCAGTGCAGCTCCATGTTGTGGTGCGGACTGTGAGACCATGTTGTGGTCGGTGGACTGGCAGTCTCATGTTGGTGCGGTGGACTGTGGTGCGTCCATGTTGTGGTGCGGATGCAGTGCCTCCATGTTGTGTGTGGACTGTGGCAGGCCATGTTGTGGTGCGGTGGTTGTGCGTGCAGCCCATGTTGTGGTGCGGTGACTGTGCAGTGCAGCTCCATGTTGTGGTGCGGACTGTGCAGTGCAGCCCATGTTGTGGTGCGGTGGACTGGCCAGTGCCTTCCTGTTTGGCGTGGACTGCGGTGTGGAGCCCATGTTGTGGTGCGGTGGACTGGCGTGCATTCCATGTGTGCGGTGGACTGGCATGCACTCCATGTTGTGTGCGGTGGACTGTGGCAGCAGCTCCATGTTTGGTGCGGTGGACTGTGCAGTGCAGCTCCAGTTGGTGCGGTGGACTGTGTGCAGCGCTCCATTTTGGTGCGTGGACTGTGCAGTGCAGCTCATGTTGTGGTGCGTGGACTGTGCATGCAGTTCCATTTGGTGCGGTGGACTGTGTGCAGTGCAGCTTCCATGTTGTGGTGCGGTGGACTGTGCCAGTGCAGCTTCCATGTTGTGGTGCGGTGGACTGTGTCAGTGCAGCTTCCATGTTGTGGTGCGGTGGACTGTGTGCAGTGCAGCTTCCATGTTGTGGTGCGGTGGACTGTGGCAGTGCAGCTCCATGTTGTGGTGCGGTGGACTGTGCAGTGCAGCTTCCATGTTGTGGTGCGGTGGACTGTGTGCATGCAGCTTCCATGTTGTGGTGCGGTGGACTGTGCAGTGCACTTCCATGTTTGGTGCGGTGGACTGTGGCAGTGCAGCTTCCATGTTGTGGTGCGGTGGACTGTGCCAGTGCAGCTTCCATGTTGTGGTGCGGTGGACTGTGCGCAGTGCAGCTTCCATGTTGTGGTGCGGTGGACTGTGCCAGTGCAGCTTCATGTTGTGGTGCGGTGGACTGTGTGCAGTGCAGCTTCCATGTTGTGGTGCGGTGGACTGTGTGCAGTGCAGCTTCCATGTTGTGGTGCGGTGGACTGTGGCAGTGCAGCTCCATGTTGTGGTGCGGTGGACTGTGCAGTGCAGCTTCCATGTTGTGGTGCGGTGGACTGTGCGCAGTGCAGCTTCCATGTTGTGGTACGGTGGACTGTGGCAGTGCAGCTTCCATGTTGTGGTGCGGTGGACTGTGTGCAGTGCAGCTTCCATGTTGTGGTGCGGTGGACTGTGCGCAGTGCAGCTTCCATGTTGTGGTGCGGTGGACTGTGTGCAGTGCAGCTTCCATGTTGTGGTGCGGTGGACTGTGTGCAGTGCAGCTTCCATGTTGTGGTGCGGTGGACTGTGTGCAGTGCAGCTTCCATGTTGTGGTGCGGTGGACTGTGTGCAGTGCAGCTTCCATGTTGTGGCGCCACTCTGGTGCCGCTCAGTCAACGTGTTGCCAGGTGTGTCGCGGGCGTTTTCTTAAATGTCTTATTTCTTTTTAAATATCCGCTTTTCTGGAATAAACAGAGGAATGGGCGGGGACTCGAATCGTGGTTTCGGCATATAGCAGGTCCAACGCTGTACCACTCAGCTACGAAACTTACAGTAAGAAGGTTTGACAGCTACATGCCAGAACTACGGTTCGAGTCCCCGCCCATTATTTATGTTTATTCATTGGCAGTCATTCATTACAAGTTATCTATAACTTACACACTCAAAAGATTTACGCATGCCACTCAAAACTAACTTAATATAATCTAATCTGACTAATCTTAACTTTTTTTTTCCCATGTGTGAAGATAATTGTATGCTTTCAAAATTTTCCAGGTCCATACTCCTAAATAATTACGTGTCGAAAAAAGTAAACAAAAGAAAAAGACCAACACAAGACAGTGGATACACAAAATCTCTTTCCAAGTATCTAGTTATCGTGTGTAAGACGAGGTGGGTTTAGGTTAGATAAGGTTTGTCAAGAAGCAGGGCAAGTGGTCGAGGTAGTGTCTGAGGGTTGAGGTGCGTCGAGTGTGTGTAGGACTGTAGGTAGTTACAGGTGCAGTTTTCTTGTACACTGGTATCATGAATATTTTAACCCTTGAAAGAGGGATTGAAGTATGTTCTCTGCATATACACTTAGATATAGAACTTACACACCTATCAATGTGAGTACAGAGATACATCTCAATGTATATAGAATGAGAGATCCACCTCAATGTATATAGAATGAGAGACGCATCTCAGTGCATATACAATTAATTATACCCACCTCTCGGTTTATGTACAATGTGATCCTCTCTGTGAATTTCAAGTCAGTTGTACTACCTTGACTGCCAGCACAATGAATAACTTGATTCACAGTCATGTGGTATGTGACAGCACCAGGAAGTAATGTTAGTCATTTGGTATGTGACAGCACCAGCAGGTTATGTGCACACATCTGCGCATGTGTTGCGACAAACCTGTGAACCCAGGGACTGCAATACAACACTGGGTCTGTGTGAGCACACCTTGGAATACTTTAGTGAATGAGAGTAGAGCACAGTGTTCCCAGCACGGCACCAGAGTCGACGACGCGTTTTTGTCTGGTCTCCGCCTCGGGTTAGTTTCTTGCATCAATATATTAGCAACAATACGTAGCCAGCTGCACATGCAGTATATTTTTACAAACTGTCATGCACTGCCTGTGAAATGGGATGTAATTTTTACATAAGTGTGAGCAGCTCTCGGTCTTAGTCATATGATGACCCACCGCTGGAGCTTTTGGCCATCTGACCGAGGCCTTCCGCTGGCTTACCGGCCCACCCCTTTAAAAATTTGGGTATATACAGCAGTATTATTGTGCATGGGATCATGTATGCTGGAATGGTATTGGACTCTGAACACACTTGTGGCTCACGCTGATGCACGAATAGGTGGTGGTAGTGGCGGTTCGTAGCTCGGCACTAGTGCCTTGGGTTCACAACCGAAGTACCTGGGTCGGTGATATTAAACCTTCGACTGTTGGGAAGGGTAACGAGCAGAGGTAACCCAACGTTTTTAGTCTGTGAATTAAACGGTGTAAAACAGGAATTAATATTTTACAGTTAATGATAAATTTTCCGAAGACATTTAAGAAAATAAACGAATATGAAGCAACGAGTGACCAGACCCCACCGTGTGACACTGCTCGGCCAGACCCCACCGTGTGATACTGCTCGGCCAGACCCCACCGTGTGACACTGCTCGGCCAGACCCCACCGTGTGATACTGACACACTTTACCGATGCTTCACTGGCATTAACACAGCCAAGACAACGCTGCTCTCTGAAACATTCTAATGTTTCTAAATGGGACACCGATATACAGAGACCACTGCGAGGAGGAAATGCAATATATTACTGAGAGGCTCATACATTATACTTAAGACCTCACTAAGGAAGAAACATGACGTATCACCAAGCTACACAGACCTCACTGAGACAGAAAGACCATGTGTCCCTGAACCATGTGTCCCTGACATACACACAGAGAGACCATGTGTAACTGAGATACACAGAGAGACCATGTGTAACTGAGATACACAGAAAGACCATGTGTAACTGAGATACACAGAAAGACCATGTGTAACTGAGATACACAGAGAGACCATGTGTAACTGAGATACACAGAGAGACCATGTGTAACTGAGATACACAGAGAGACCATGTTTAACTGAGATACACAGAGAGAGAGACCATGTGTAACTGAGATACACAGAGAGACCATGTGTAACTGAGATACACAGAGAGACCATGTGTAACTGAGATACACAGAGAGAGAGACCATGTGTAACTGAGATACACAGAGAGACCATGTGTAACTGAGATACACAGAGAGACCATGTGTAACTGAGATACACATAGAGACCATGTGTAACTGAGATACACACAGAGAGAGACCATGTGTAACTGAGATACACAGAGAGAGACCATGTGTAACTGATACAGAGAGAGAGAGAGACCATGTATAACTGAGATACACACAGAGAAAGAGACCATGTGTAACTGAGATACACAGAGAGAGAGAGACCATGTATAACTGAGATACAGAGAGAGAAAGAGACCATGTGTAACTGAGATACAGAGAGAGAAAGAGACCATGTGTAACTGAGATACAGAGAGAGAAAGAGACCATGTGTAACTGAGATACAGAGGGAGAGAGACCATGTGTAACTGAGATACAGAGAGAGAGAGACCATGTGTAACTGAGATACAGAGAGAGAGAGACCATGTGTAACTGATATACAGAGAGAGAGAGACCATGTGTAACTGAGATACACAAACCAGGTCGTCAAGGCAGCACAGTTGGGCCAGCTTAAGAAAGACCTTCAAATCATCTTCTTCCACCTTTCTCTTGGCCATAAAACTGCAAAGACTCGTAAACATCTTATACATGTAAGTAAACTGAACATTAGTTTCTCTTCAGTCAATAAATATGTAAAAAAAAAAAAAAATGGATTCTAGGCAATATTCATATAATTTTCCGAAATTAGATTTGGATTTTGTGTTATCCTGTGGGTGGCCCAGGAACTATGCCCTCAAAAAAAAAAAAAGGTTAATAGAAGTACCTCTGGATATGTATTTACAATTTATATTTCATTGCTTAAAATGTTTGGTATTTTATATTCACTGATGAAGATACTCTGAAATGTCACGTAAGTTTCTGTATATACCTCATTAAGAGGACAGTGAAGGACACACCACGGTGCGGGTGGGAATAGAACTCACGGCAAGTGAATCGTAAAACTCCACGGACCAGTGGCTTATGCAGTGGCCTGGAGTTTGACGACTCACTCGCCTTGAGTTCGATCCCCACCCGTACCGTGGTTTGTTTGTAATCGTGTAATTACGATTTCGTGAGTCACGACGAAGGGCAATAGTTTTCAAGGTGACCTGAACATGCCTTGATGCATGACTGATGCTACATTGATGCAAGACCTAGTGCTATGACCGATGTTATGACCTTGAAACTATGACCTTGATGCTATGACCTTGATGCTATGACATTGATGCAATGACCTTGATGCTATGACCTTGATGTTATGACCTTGAAGCTATGACCTTGATGCTATGACCTTGAAGCTTCCACAAACTCTGTATTTTGTTTGATCATCGTCTGCGTATATGCCTTGATAAGGAGCTTATCCTCTATATTTTGACACTGGCAGCGACAGAAGCGGGTTGTATACTTCGTGGCTGGCACGGTATTTGCAGGAAAACAATATCAAACACACGATTATCTTCGGTGTTTACTTCAGGATGTGCTAACAGGAGACATCACACATATTTTTTTTGTTTATATTTTTTTGCGTGTGGAGAGAGTTTATTGGACAGTGTCGTTCCTCATAAATATACAGTCATAAAAGCAGTGTAAGTAATTAAAGCAGTTATCACAGGATTTTTTTTTTAATTTGCAGTGGCCTTGTTAGTCACGTCAGGTAAAACAATGGATGGTTTTAACACCAAGGTTCATGTGTTCGCATGTGTGGTTTACATCTCTTTATCTCGTCTTGTGTTTCGTCAGTAGGCTGAGAGACCCTGTTGTACAGACAGGTGTATTTATCTTTAAACAGGTTAGAGATACTATCTACTCTGGGACCTCCTCAAGGTTCTTACTGATTTCCTCAGACGAGAAGTGTTTAGTCTCGCTCTCAAGCCATCACCATCTTTACTGACTCAGGTTTCTCGCGACATTTGTTGCAATTATGCTTTCCCTTTCTCATTGATTAAGAGAAACGTGATCATACTTGTACTCCGTCCAATTCTTCTCCGGCCTGAGGCAAGGCTTCACTGGCGGCAGGTCCAGTTATTAGTCGTACAACCATCTTCCTTCCAGAGACATAAAAAAAGGTATTCGTTGTTAAATGTACCTATATATATATTCCTTCAAATATGGTGTGGGTATTTCTCTCCCTCACACAATCTTGTGCCAGGAGGCCAGGTCTAGGACTGAGTGTTTGGGGCAGTGACCTCCCTCCTCCTCCTCAGTCATCTTACAAGGTGGGCTGAGTCTGCACTGTGAAACTCCCTCTTGTGTCGTCTTGCAGCAGCAGCATTAACCTCAGTGACATTTGTTCAATAACCAACACTGTGTTAGGTTAGATGATGGGTTACTCCCCGCTAGAAAAACTTGATAACTGTGACACGGTAGAGCGTAAACTTTCATCAAGTGAAAATAGGCTATAAAATGGGTAACTGCAGACACAAATATTCTTAAATAAATTAACAAAATGCTGGCAAGCAACATGGGAGCCAGGACAGATCATCACACACTGATGAGGGAGGAGCTGGTCATGACAGAAACTGTCCCATGGGTACTGAAGAAAGGAGCAGAACCCATTTGTTAATTCATCATGAAGGTGTTCAGTAAATAGCTGTCGACGGGTCAGCTACCAATTAGCTGGAAAATAGCTAATTTGCTTATGTGATTAAGGAGAGGAACAAACAAGAGGAACGTAACTACAGAAAGGTATCACTGACATACTTACTGTCTAAAGTAATGGAGAAAATTGTCAGGAGGAGAGTACCGGAGCCCCTGGAGAAGCCATCATCAGCAAACACTGAATCAGCTCATATCATGTGTGAGAAACTTTCTAAAGGTCAATGAAAGCTTTTCTGAGACAAAGCAAGAGAGAGAGAGAGAGAGAGAGAGAGAGAGAGAGAGAGAGAGAGAGAGAGAGAGAGAGAGAGAGAGAGAGAGAGCGAGAGAGAGAGAGACAGAGAGAGAAAGGGAGGGACTAGGTGTACCTCATCTTTCCGTACTGCATAAAATACCGACACAATGGAAAAATAAACACATAATAATAATAATAATAATAATAATAATAATAATAATAATAATAATAATAATAATATCTTTATTTACTAGCTGACATCAATGACATACTACTATATAGAAAGACCCTTGTTATGCAGAGCATTTCCGGCAAATTAGGTCAGTTTTGTCCCAGGATGCGACCCACACCAGTCGACAAACACCCAAGTACCCATTTTACTGATGGGTGAACATAGACAACCAATGTAAAGAAACACTCCCAATGTTTCTAACCTCGCTGGGAATCGAACCCAGACCCTCGCCATGTGAAGCGAGAGCTTTAGCCACCAGACCACCAGAGCCCACACGGTGGGTTTTATCAAGTCAAAAACAGATCTGTTTGTGACTTGATAAAGCCCACTGTGTGGGTGAAACGTTGTCAATAAAGGATCACAATATACTGCTTATGTGTTTATTTTTCCTATGTATCTACATGTTGTAAGATATGTGAATATACTGAAAAGGAAAGAAATAAGAGAAGAACAAAGACAGCCTCCAGGAAGACAGACTGATGGGCGCAGTTTATTCCAAACAAGAGAATTGTCAAACATTTTTGGAGATAGTGTATATAGGAGTGGAGATAGTGTATATAGGCTGGGAGGAGAGAAATTATGAACATCGTTAAAATAAAATGTTTGAGAGTAAACATTCAGCCCAACAACATCAACTGTGCAATATCTGCAGCATCTGCAAGGCTGGCAGCTCTCTGAACTGCTAAAACCCTAGAGGAACGTAAATCAGGAGACTTTTAAGACTGTGTACACGAGGTGTGTGAGGCAATCACGACAGTCTCAGTGCTCAAGAATGTGCATTTTGAGGAGTAAATGAAGGAAATGAAATTGTCATTTCTGGAAGGTAGGACAACTAGGGAAGACACGATCAAGACGTACAAGATACTGAAAGTAATTGATGTTTCGAGTTGGGATGTTTTCTTCAAAGAGGACATACCTGTAACCGGTTTTGGGGGTTCTTCTGCCCTCCTAGCCTAACATGAGTCAAGACCTCTCTTTGAACCACCTAGTCAACGAGGTTGTTGGTGCTAGCGACCCTTAGTCCTGCAGAGCCATAAAAACCCTGTTCATCAAGCACTTGCAGGAGACATTTGTTTAATTTCCTCTTGAAAACTATATTTCTGCTATCTGCTGGAAGCAGAAGGAATAATCTTCGAGCCTGGATGTTGATACTGTGCTCTCTTATTGCGTCCATGGTGCCCCTGCAGCAGTTTGCATGCTGGAGACGAAACCCTAAATAATCTTCCACGTATATATCATCTGGTTTCTCTTTCTTATTCCTTCTCAAGAATACTTTCCGAGATCTTTGATTAATTTCCTGCAGTTTTGATGAGTCACAGAGATCCTAGGAAGCACTTTTTTTTAACTCTGGAGAGAGTTCGGAAATGAAATTAACTTTATGTGAAAGCAGTGGAGCTCAAACTCCATACAGAGTTTCAAGAGTAGATATGAGAGGGCCCCGGAGGAAAGAAAAAAGGAATAAATACGGAAGTCTTGGAGAGAACACTTAATTACTACCTCTCCGAGTGCAAGACCAACCAGGCTGTGATAGATATATGCACCAGCGGGTCGTCAAGACCAACTACTTGGCTGACCAGGCGAGCAACAAGGGCAAGACCTGGTCCCTGACCAAGCTGAGAGAGCAACAAGGCTCGCAAAACACATCACAGGTATGTTAGAGGAATGCAAATTCAGAGGCGGAGCCAGGAGCCAAGGCTCGACCCCATCGACGTGTATAACATGACTGTAAAAAGTGCGATAGAGGAATTCAGCAAGAACTCAACATTTAAGGGGCACCTAACCTCCCACCTCCTCCGTCTTCTAATATAATCTACCTTGTCCATAATTACTATCGCATTTGCTTTATCCGTTTCGTAAGGTGAAGTCCAGGATCTTTACTTAATTCATGGTATAACTTAACAAATCTTTGATGACAATTGTTGTTGCAGAGGTGTGAGCAAAGCTCAGAGTCTGGGCAGTAACGTGAGGCTAACATTAGAGTCTGCAGCATCAGTGTGGAACCCAAACCTTCTCGGAAATGTTAGAAGAAAGCTGGACAAGCTCCGGAGATTTGCTACGAGACTTGTCTCTGAGATTAAGAAGGTGAATTATGAGGACAGACTTAAGGAGCAGAAACTCACAACAGTGGAAGCACGGAAGGAGAGAGGAGATATAGTATCAACGTTAATGATACTCAGAAGACCAAACTCACAACAGTGACAGTACGAAGCTACACACCGGTCCACACATGGTAGTATAAGGAACGGTAGTCAGTATTACAAACCAGCCTTCACGGAGAAAATAAACCAGTCCTCCAACACACAATAAACCAAACTTCACAGACACACTAATCCAGCAATTACAAATACAATAAACCAGCCCTCCCAGACACAATAAACCAGCCTACAAAAAACAATAAACCAGCCCTCCCAGACACAATATACCAGCCCTAACGAAAGCAATAAACTAGACCTCAGAAAAACAATAAACTAGCTCAGACACAATAAAGCAGCCCTCAGACACAATAAATCAGCCCTCAGACACAATAAAGCAGCCCTCAGACACAATAAAGCAGCCCTCAGACACAATAAAGCAGCCCTCAGACACAATAAACAAGGCTTCACAGAGACAATAATCCAGTCCTCTTAGAGACAATAAATCACTGAACCATCTCTCAGAGGCAATAAATCAGCCCTCACAGAATAAACCAGAGATCCCAGAGGCCATAAACCGGTTCTCAAGGAGACAATTTCCTCAGTCTGGGGGACTGACCACCTCAGAACTACGTCTTCGAGGATGATGGACTGATGAAATCGTTTTTACATCTCTACCTTTCTGAATAAAGATACATACCAGTTGCACATGTGTCTTATCAGCTTTCTGTGTGTGTGTACTCACCTATATGTGGTTGTAGGGGTCGACTCATAGCTCCTGGCCCCGCCTCTTCACTGGTCGATACTAATTCGCTCTCTCTCTGCTCCATAAGCTTTATCATACCTCTTCTTAAAGCTATGTATGGAACCTGTTTCCACTACTTCACTCTCCAGATTATTCCACTTCCTGACAACTCTAAGGCTAAAGAAATACCTCCTAACATCCCTATGACTCATCTGGGGAATGGGAGGGGGACCTCTGGTGATGTTTCTCAGCATGAGGAGTTACTGAAGTATTTTCCCTGCCTGGAGGAATGCTATGGGGAATTTTCCCTGATTGGGGGGTCAGCGGAGTTTATTATGTTTGAGGGTCTGGGGAGGTTTCCCTGCCTGAGGGAGTAGAGGAGTCAGATAAAGTTCCCTTAATGGGTTATTCTGGGGAATTTTCGCTGCTTGGGAGAAACGGGGAAGTTTTTTCAGTATGGGGCCTTCTGGGAATTTCCCCCGAGGAAAGGAGAGGAAATTATAAAGTTTCCCTAAATATGAAAAATGAAGTTTCCCTGATAGGAAAAAACTTCCCCAGATTCCTCATGGTGGTCTGGGGAACTTTTCTTGCAAAGGGGGGGGGGGGATGTATGGGAAGGTTTCTTCTTTCTCTTGGGGTCTGGGGAGGTTTCCTTTCTAAGGAGGGTCTGGGGAGGTTTCCCTGCTAGGGGGTTCTGGGGAGGTTTCCCTAGGGGGGTATGGGTAGGTTTCCCTGCTAGGGGGTTCTGGGGAGGTTTCCCTGCTAGGGAAAGAATAGGAACATTTCTCTGCTTAATCACTGTGTTATTGGGGAGATCCCACTCACTGACTGGTGTCTGTCTACAGTCTCTACCTTTACCTTTGATGAGTCCCGAGAGTTTTTCTGTTTCCGGAGCCCGGCCATGGACCAGGCTCGTCTGGTGAACCAGGCTGTTGCTGCTGGAGGTCCGCTGCCCCACATATCCATCACAGCCTGGTTGATCTGGCACCTTGGTTGGCGAAAGTCTACACATAAAGATACCCAGATGTCGGCCGTAGATAAATTTAGCTATAATTTTGGAGATGTTAGTTAAAGCTTCCAGAGTTCTGCTCAACAGTAATGCTAAGCTTGATAACTGATGATTGTAAACAAAAAGTTTGTGTATATCATCTTCCTTTAGGGTAACTCTGGTCTCACTCCAGTCTATTAAATGTTGGTGGTTATTTCTATGTATACCAAAAGCTTTTATGACATTATCAACACAACAGGAGCGTTTGTGATCAATTTCACTTTTGTCTGAGTTTCTGGCCGTCTCTCACGTAAACTTCATGGCAGTCTTCCCATGGTATTACGTACACTCCAGCCTTGTTACCAACATGGTCTCTTTGGTTTCTTACTGATGAGACCCTTGAGTGTGGTGCTGGTGGAGCAGCCATTCTCAGGCCTCAAAAAACACTGGAGATTTTGCTCGCCACATTAACATCCTGTTCACACCCATCACAGTGCTAGATGGTAGTGCGCCGTACAAGCTATTAGAAATTCAGGCCAAGTATTGGTCCACCACGCTTTTGGATACTACAGTATTAGTAAATGCATTTAGGGTATTTGATCAACTTATATTAAAAATGAAATGTAACGTTCTTATTCACGAATGATCTTGATTTTCCTTCCTCAGTCAGGGAATTCGTCGACTTGGTTGAGCTCTTTATCATTCTCAACTATTTTTTTTGAGGTAGCTCTATAAAGACAGTGTTCTGGAATGACGATGGGGCTTTCCAGGCTCCATCGGTGCAGTACGTGGAGTACCTGGAAGCAGACAAATTCGTTATCCTCATTCCCGGCAACAACAACACCTGGCTGTGTTACGTTGATGACATGATCGTGGTAACTCCCAGGAGATTTAAAGACGTGACTCTGCAGCAGAAGCTCTGTGTAGTCGAACACTAAATCAATATCACGCTAGGGATCGTTTTTCCTTCTTCGATGCTCTTCTATGTAAATATAGAGACAACTGTCATTCAAAGTGTATCGTATTGAAACCTAATAAGGACGATCTGATGGATTTTGACTCAGACCTCGACAACAAAGTAAGACAAAGAGTAGCCACTGGGGTTTTCCTTAACGATTACAGGATGTGAAGTTCTGAATACCTTGAGGAAGACTGTAACATTATCTGTCCTAGCATTGTAGACATGTCCTTCTCATACAACTATTATTTATCGTGTTTAAAGATCCCCAAGGCATGTGTGGAGCTGTAGCAAGTCTGGTTCATCTCGTGTGGCCCACGAGATGACCAAGACTTACGTGGCCCACGAGATGAACCAGACTTATGTGGCCCACGAGATGAACCAGACTTATGTGGCACTTCAGGATGGGGAGAAATAAAGAGCGTTAAATACCTTCATTCGTATTTAACTTAATATGTTTGAAGATCGGCCCCTTTACATATTTCTAATTGATTCTCTGGAGTCTTGCAGCGAGGAAGATAATACCAGAACCACTTAAGAAATGACAGATGACACATGATCGAAGAGGTTGGTGACCCCAGGTCGATGATTGTTAACGACCCTGACTTGTTACCCAGGGGATATGTTGACCTGCCTCAAGCAGTGTCTCACACGCGGCTCAGTGAATGTAATATCAGTGGAGTCTGGTTGAGAGCTGCTGACAGCTGCTCATTTAAATGGCCATTGATGATTAAGTGATCAGAAATATCTGGGTAAGTGAAACTGCACCGTGTTTTAAGAAGCGCTAAGCTCGTGGGGGACATTCCCAGCTAGTGCTGGTGGAGGCTCGATCCTCCATCAGAACATTCTCTCTCTAGTGAGGCTGTTAGTCATGTTGGATAGGCTAAATGAGTGGTCACATAAGTGGCTGCTGAAGTTCAACCTGACAAAATGCAAACCGGGAAGAGTTAAAGCAGCCCAAACATGGACTGTATCCTATGGACAGAAGAGAAATGGTAAATATTGGGAAAACCAGGTGAAGTTATAATTACCATAATAGTCTAGGCAGTGAGGTATCAGGATCAAGTTCAATATACCTCCAGAGACCCACACAAACACTAATATCTTAAAATAAACAACAATGAAGAGTAATTTCTCTCAGAACAACGTTCAAGGAGCACAACACAGACTCCTGCAGGAACTACACGTAGGAGCAGTAGGTCCCCACGAGACCCTTCACATGACCTAGGTACTGTAAGTTACGCAGGTGAAGTGACACTTGGGTGAAGGAACCTAAAGTGAATAAGAGAAACAAAGTAAAAAATAAAGAGAGCGACAGACCATATGAGGAATATTGAAATAATATTGAAAGATATATAAATGTCTTCTTGCAAATTCTTGATACTTGAAAATACAAGACCATTAATCCTGCCAGAGTGTAAAATGTTTAACCGGATTCCGTTTTACATTTATATACTACCTCCTGGAGATGGGAAGTACAGTGCCGGCACTCTGAAGGAGGGGTGTCAATTTTTGCAGTTTTATAACTGTAGTGTAAGCACGCCTCTGGCAAGACAGTGATGGAGTGAATGATGATGAAAGTTTTTCTTTTTTGGGCCACCCTGCCTTGGTGGGAAACATACCAGATGCCTCTCAACGGTCGAATAATACTCAGGTAACTACCTAGTGCCAGGTGAACATGGTAATAACACTCAGGTAACTACTTAGTGCCAGGTGAACAGGGGAATAACACTCAGGTAACTACCTAGTGCCAGGTGAACATGGGAATAACACTCAGGTAACTACCTAGTGCCAGGTGAACATGGGAAGACATGAGGAGACTTGTCCAGGTGTCTCCACCGGCAGTGAGACGCTCCAAGACTAATACACTTCACTCACCTGGGCTTATAATTTATGTCATCCTATCGTGTTAAACGATAAAATGGTAAACAAAGAAGTATAATCAATTCTCTCTACACATGTTGTTTCTGTTCACCGAGTAGTAATTAGGTACAATGATGTGAGTCTCAATATAAGAGCAATAACTGCTACTGCTTCGTACCTGCGTATTATACACCAGAATTATATATTTAAAACTGTGTATAGTTAACAGTTAGATGGCGCCTTCAACCAACGATGTGACGAGCCTGAGACCAGTCGTCCCTCCAATCCCAGGACCGTCACACTGATGTCTCAGTTCTCCTTTTAAAGATAAGTCATGATAAACGACTGTCAGTAAATAAACAGAAGCTCGGGGGCCGAGTGGTAACAGCGTTGGACATGCTATATGTCAAAACCTCAGTTCGAGTCCCTGTCCACTCTTGTTTATTCACTGACAGTCGTTCATTACGACTTATCTTGGGTTTAAGGACTATATAACTTTGTGGTGTATGAGTATGGATGTTCCATGTGTATGAGACAGTAGTGTCACAGCTGCTGCCGCTGATACAACCATGTCACAGAAATGCTGGTGGTAAAACTGTCTTAGTGTAAAACTTGGCTGAGTGGTTACAGCGTTGGTGCTGCTGTATGCCTGGACCCCAGTTCAAGTCTCACTCTAGTCTTCTGCTTATTTGACAAGAGCCTTTAACAGATAAGTAACTCACACAACATATATATATATATATATATATATATATATATATATATATATATATATATATATATATATATATATATATATATATATATATATATATATATATACGTGGTCCGACAGACACACAAACAAAAAAACGAGACTGTGCCTCTAATTCTTTTTATTTAACAAATTAAGAAAATCATGTACGATCACCTTCAAAACTGAGTTGGCACACAGCTGCCTACGATGCTGCAGTTCCCTTGATCATTGTCTCAAAGGTTGTTGAGCATTACCATCGTTTTTGCTTTCACATCTACCTACAAAAAATGGGTTCCTTTGAAGGCGGAAGGCAGCAGTATTAATTTCCTCAAATCCCCCCCACCCCTCATGAACTCTAGCTCTGGTCCTGGTTATACAAAACCGCGCATAGGAAAGACAAGCCGACGACGGCGGTATGGTCCGTCTTGGACCATTTACAAAGTCACAGTCGGACCGAAACGTTGTGGTAAGCCTCTCTCTCTCTCTCTCTCTCTCTCTCTCTCTCTCTCTCTCTCTCTCTCTCTCTCTCTCTCTCTCTCTCTCTCTCTCCTATGAGCTGGTTATTTGTGTATTGTTCCAGTCACGGTATTGTCCCTTTTGTTCTTTCTGGTCCTGGTTGTTCCAAATTTCACTCCTCCATGGTACATTAACTGCAGTACTCATACAACTCCTCCATTCATTTGCACCTGAGTACAGCCACCACACACTCTGCACTCCACCACACTCTGCACTCCACCACACACTCTGCACTCCACCACACACTCTGCACTCTACCACACACTTTGCACTCCACCACACACTCTGCACTCCACACACTCTGCACTCCACACACTCTGCACTCCACACACTCTGCACTCCACACACTCTGCACTCCACCACACACTCTGCACTCCACCACACACTCTGCACTCCACCACACACTCTGCACTCCACACACTCTGCACTCCACACACTCTGCACTCCACCACACACTCTGCACTCCACCACACACTCTGCACTCCACCACACACTCTGCACTCCACCACACTCCACATGTGTTGACACACCAGCGACATCTTCCATCACCTTAAATAAGGCAGACTGGTAGACGGAGGCTCGATCCTGCGTCACTCCCTGCGCCCCATCATCCGCCCAGCTTAGTGTTTCGCATAAATAAAACATAAAAATTAAATCCTATCCCTCTATCTTATCCCCACCACACTAAACCTAATCTCCCATAACAGCCACACATACTAAGGCCCGCATTCCTTCCCTCCCTAAATCCCTCCCTCCCTCTCTCCCTCCCTCCTCCTCCCTCCACTCTCACAGCGTGAGTCACCGGAAGTGTGCGGTTTGTTGAGCCCGACTGCTTGACAGTGACCTTGTGGGTCCCTGAGACATCTTGTGAGTCCCTGAGACGTCTTGTGAGTCCCTGAGACGTCTTGTGATTCTCTGAGACGTCTTGTGAGTCATTGAGATATCTTGTGAGTCCCTGGGCTTTCTTGTGAGTCACTGAGACATCTTGTGTGTCCTTGAGCTATCTTGTGAGTTACTGAGACATCTTGTGAGTCTCTAAGCTATCTTGTGAGTCACTGAGACCTCTTGTGAGTCATTGAGACATCTTGTGAGTCACTGAGCTATCTTGTAAGTTACTGAGACATCTTGTGAGTCGCTGAGACATCTTGTGAGTCACTGAGACATCTTGTGAGTCACTGAGACATCTTGTGAGTCACTGAGACATCCTGTGTATCCTTGAGCTATCTTGTGAGTTACTGAGACATCTTGTGAGTCTCTAAGCTATCTTGTGAGTTACTGAGACATCCTGTGAGTCCCTGAGCTATCTTGTGAGTTACTGAGACATCTTGAGAGTCACTGAGACATCTTGTGAGTCGCTGAGACATCTTGTGAGTCACTGAGACATCTTGTGAGTCACTGAGACATCTTGTGAGTCACTGAGACATCTTGTGAGTAGCTGGGCTATCTTGTGAGTCACTGAGACATCTTGTGAGTCCCTGGGCTTTCTTGTGAGTCACTGAGACATCTTGTGTGTCCTTCAGCTATCTTGTGAGTTACTGAGACATCTTATGAGTCCTAAGCTATCTTGTGAGTCTCTGAGACATCTTGTGAGTCATCGAGATATCTTGTGAGTCACTGAGCTATCTTGTGAGTCACTAAGACATCTTGTGAGTCACTGAGACATCTTGTGAGTCCTTGGGCTATCTTGTGAGTCACTGATACATCTTGTGAGTCACTGAGACATCGTGTGAGTCCCTGGGCTTTCTTGTGAGTCACTGAGACATCTTGTGAGTCCCTGAACTATCTTGTGAGTTACTAAGACATCTTGTGAGTCTCTGAGCTATCTTGTGAGTCAATGAGACATCTTGTGAATCACTGAGACATCTTGTGAGTCCTTGAGCTATCTTGTGAGTTACTGAGACATCTTGTGATTCCCTGAGCTATCTTTTGAGTCACTGAGATATTTTTTGAGTCACTGAGACATCTTGTGAGTCACTGAGACATCTTATGAGTCGTTGAAACATCTTGTGAGTCACTGAGACATCTTGTGAGTCACTGAGACATCTTGTGAGTCACTGAGACATCTTGTGAGTCACTGAGACATCTTGTGAGTCCGTGGGCTTTCTTGTGAGTCACTGAGACAACTTGTGAGTCCCTGAACTATCTTGTGAGTTACTGAGACATCTTGTGAGTTACTGAGACATCTTGTGAGTCCCTGAGCTATCTTGTGAGTCACTGAGACTTCTTGTGAGTCACTGAGACATCTTTTGAGTCACTGAGACATCTTGTGAGTTACTGAGACATCTTATGAGTCCTAAGCTATCTTGTGAGTTTCTGAGACATCTTGTGAGTCACTGAGACATCTTGTGAGTCACTGACACATCTTTTGAGTCACTGCGACATCTTGTGAGTCACTGCGACATCTTGTGAGTCACTGAGACATCTTGTGAGTCACTGAGACATCTTGTGAGTCACTAAGACATCTTGTGAGTCATTGAGTCATCTTGTGAGTCACTGAGACATCTTGTGAGTCACTGAGACATCTTGTGAGTCACTGAGACATCCCTAATACAAATTGTTGAGTATGTTTTACTTTAATTTGAAATATAAAATACTACTAGTAGTAGTGGTGGTGGTGGTAGTACTAGTGGTAGTGGTGGTTGTAGTAGTAATATTGTTGTGAGTGCGTGAGACATCTTATGAGACGTCTTAAGAGTCCTTGAAGATAGAGAGGACATCGTCAGTAACACTGCATTATGAGATCTCTCAAAACAAGAGTAACCAAGTTAAGATAGAACTCTTAATCTCTCTCTCAAACTCTTTTCAAGCCCGATTATTATTATTATTATTATTATTATTATTATTATTAATCACTATACTATTAGGGGTCATGCAACAAGTGGGAGGTACTCAAGTTTGATCAAAGAAATGCGAGATGTTCAGAGTACAAGACAAACTCAAATCACCACAATAATGCAAAAATCTATTGCGAGAGATCTGGGAGTGTTAATGTCAGAGGCTCTCACATTCAAGGCGCACAACAATGTTATTATCGCAACTGCGAGGAAAATGATACATTGGATAACTAGAACTTTCAAAACATTATATGCCAAGGCAGGCGAAACTGCAGAACTCTAGAACGTCCAGAGATCTTCATTTATTGTATAACCTCAGTCGAGCACCTAAGTTACTGTCAGCATCCAGTCCCTCGAACTGTACTCCTTAGAGGTAGTTGAGAAAGATACATAATTATGTACACCTGGAAGATTTAGAAGGGATTAGTCCCTAACCTGCACAGGTAAATCACTCCATATGAAAGCCATAGAGTTAGCAGATGATGCAAGATTCTTTCTATGAAAAACAGGGTCACGATGTGTACACTCCGGGAGACATAAATAAATGCAAAGGGACCACGACTCCAACTCTCTCGTGCATAGGAATTACCGAGAAGGCCCTGGCTGTCTTAAAGACAAAACTCGATAAGTTCAAGACAGTTCCTACCTAGTCTCAATGGAGTGTTCCAAAGGTCTGCAGCCCGGTCCATGACCAGGCCTCTTGATGATCAACAAGGCTGTTACTGCTGGCCGCACGATGTCCAACGTACAAACCACAGCCCGACTGGTCTGGAACTGACTTTAGGAACCCATCCAGCTCTTTTTTGAAAACAAGAAGGAATCTATTGGTAATCCCCCTTATGTATGATTGGAGGCTTTGAATAGTCTTGGGCCCCCTACACTTATTGTGTTTTCTAGCAGTGTACTCATGGCATCCCTGCTTGCTTTCGTGGAGAGTTATTTCTGTGCTCCTGATCAGCCGGGCTTTGGTGCAACTACCTGGATGGTTTTCCGGGGATCAACGCCCCCGCAGTCTAGTTTTTGACCAGGCCTCCCGGTGGATCAAGACCACATCAACCAGGCTGTTACTGCTGGCCGCACGTAGTCCAACAGCCCGACCGATCGGGTACTGACTAGGTATCTGTCCAGCTCCCTCTTGAAGGCAGTCAGAGAACTTCAGGCGGCGGACGCAAACAGTCTATTCAATCAGGCCAGCAATCAGTAGCGCTAGTCTGGGACCGGGCCGTGGGTGTGCTGATTACCGGAAGCGATTATCAATTTCTCACATCAAGAGCACTTGATCAGCATCAAGACACTACCCACCTTGAAGGTCAAGGCATGAGAGAGAGAGAGAGAGAGAGAGAGAGAGAGAGAGAGAGAGAGAGAGAGAGAGAGAGAGAGAGAGAGAGAGAGAGAGAGAGAGAGAGAGAGCAGAGATGGAAATTACACAGTGGTCGTGTGCTGCTTCCTTCCACTTACAAATTACTGTGATCGCCTCAGAGCACTTGGGTTGTACTCTCTGGAACGAAGACAGGAGAGAGACCTTATTATACAAATATGGAATATACACTACCATAGCAATTTACGGGAATGGGAGATACGGGAAGAATTTTGGAATAAACGCAGTTAAAAGCAAGGTCGCAATGGGGTACAATAAGAGATCAGTGGTGCAAGACTCTTCAACCTGCGGACCATCAGATGTTAGAAATATTGCAGTGCTCAAAAAATTCAATGGAAAACTAGAAAACTTTTAGCAGAGGTTATTGATCAACTGTGGCTTGGATGATGAGGCAGTTACCAGGAAATTCCGGCAACATTCCGAGCTGCCTGAGAACTCTTAAAACCACTCAGGTGATTGAGAGAGAGAAGGGGAAGTAAAGCAAGACTGAAGCACTCTGCTGGCTGACTTGTATATCTAGCTGACACAGACTACCTGGTAGAGGCTAACTAATAATTATGTAACCAACTAACTCAAGAAGAGTAAATACACTGAGCTGCCAGAGTAATGTATGGTTTATGGTTCCTCTATGTTCCCTCTCTCCCTCCTTCCTGCTCTTTCTCCATCCATATTTCCTTCTCACTGTCCCTCTTCCCTGCTAACTATTTCCACCCCTTTATTCCTCCCTCCCTACCTCCTCCCCTTTCTCCCTACTTCGTCCCCCTTCTCCCTCCTTCCTCTTTTGCTCTGTCTGTAGTTTACCCTCACTGGTTTCGACAGCTCTTTTAACCACCTCCCCCCCCTTGCACCCCAGTCTGATGCCGAGATTTCTAGTTGACCAGCTGATTAACCAGGCTGTTTGTGTTAGCGGTCAGGAGGTCCACACAGCCATCATAACCTGGCTGATTTGGCACTCCAGCTTCTTCTTGAAAACCTCTTTCCTAGTTCCGACAATATTTCTGATAACTGATGTTAATATATCCCATGGCTAAGTTGGTAGCGCCCTCGGCTCACATACTGAGGGTTCGTGGTTCGATCTCCGGCACGGGTGGAAACGTTGGGCACCTGCTGTCCATATTCACCCAGCAGTAGGTACCTGGGTGTTAGTCCACTGTTATGGGTGGCATTGCAGGTATGTTAGTGTACTTGAAATAGGGCTGAGCTCTGAAATGAGCTGAGGTAAGCTAACATCTCCCAGCCTGTAAATTAAGCATTGTAACCAAAAAAAAAAGTGTTGAACCCTTGATGTTGCCACCACTGCTTTTTTTTTATTATATTTATATTAATTCGTCCATTGGAAGACTTTGTTGATATCTATTTGTAACTTTTCTGTGTTTTCTACTAAGATGACTTTCATTATTATTTGGTAACGTCTGCAAGAGATGATACGAAGCAGTGGTCAGTGCTGCTATGTACACTATGTACTTTAGTTGTAATAACAACTAAATACGAACGTCCACTTCACACAACTTTTTCCCAGTTATATGTACTGATCTCCCTTTATGAGCAAAATCTTACCCCGTGGTCACACTGGGCTTTACATTTTGTTTTCCTTCCATTGCTTCAGTAATTTTATGATGGTTCTGCAACAGCTGTGATAGGAAACACCTCAGTGCTTTAAATCCGTGTTGACTTGGCTGGAGTGGCTGGTGTTTATCAGTAGTAATCTAGCGTCAAACAACTCTTTCAGAGATTTGATGTTAGTGCTACTGGTCTGCACTTGTTTTGCTGCCTTCTTTCTTATGAAGGTCTATGTCTACACTTTGTCATAAAGGACTATGTCTACACTGTCATGAATGACTATGTCTACACTGTTAAGGCCTCTGGGGCTTCACATGAATCAAGGCTCCTTCATGAAGAACACTGAGGACTCGTCACCAGTACTTTGTATCACTTTATAAATATCATTGGAGGAATGAGGCGCAGGTGCTGCCCGACCTTGTTGTTTATTGTTTGTTGGAATACCTGAAGGATCTGTGTTAATGTCCTCTCTCCTTACCCCCTCCCAGTCTCTCCTTACCCCTACCAGTCTCTCCTTACCCCCTCCCAGTCTCTCCTTACCCCCTCCCAGTCTCTCCTTACCCCCTCCCAGTCTCTCTTTATTCCCTCCCAGTCTCTCCTTACCCCCTCCCAGTCCCTCCTTACCCACTCCCAGTCTCTCCTTACCTCCCTCCCATTCTCTCTTTGCCCCCTCCCAGTCTCTTCTTACTCCCTCCCAGTCCCTCCTTACCCCTCCCAGTCCCTCCTTACCCCCTCCTAGTCCCTCCTTACCCCTTCCCAGTCCTTCCTCACCCCCTCCCAGTCCCTCTTTACCCCTCCCAGTCCCTCCTTACCCCCTCCCAGTCCTTCCTTACCCCTCCCAGTCCTTTCCTTACCCCTCCCAGTCCCTCCTTACTCCCTCCCTCAAGTTCTCTCTCTCTCTCTCTTTCTCTCTCTCTCTCTCTCTCTCTCTCTAAGCTGCTTCTTGAAGCTACACACAGTAATTCTTCAGAGTAGTCTGGTCTGTTAGAACAGGCAGCCACGACACCAGGAATTGCTTCTATATGCTTCTGGTTTCTCTGTAATATTATTTATTTTTAATTCTTGGCTAGATTAGGTTAGATTTACTTCGGTTTACGCATAACAACTTATTATTCCGTTTAAGTGTGTGTCTGGCAGTGCTGGGCATATCTTGTCTTCTCCAACGTCCATTATCTCACGTACGATAAAATAAAATTTGGAGGATGATCTGGTCATTGGTACAACTTAGCAGGTTTTTTTCCCACTCTCCTGAAAGTATGTTGGTGTTTTGTTGGTTTAAAGACGTTAGGTAAGTGAGCACCGATTCAACTAATGTGGCATTTTATTGTGGCAACGTTTCGCTTTTCAGGATCTTTGTCAAGCTGTTACCTTGACGAATAATGGCAGAATTACCCACATTTTGTGGGTAATTCTGCCATTGTTACTGGTTTAAAGACGTATAATAAGAGTGAGGGTACCGTGGACGAGACACTTCACAAGTAACTCTCACTTTCCAAGTGGAACTCTTGGAGACGTCGTCTAGAGTTGTTTCTCTAGAGTGCGGGTTACTGTGAACGGGTTAGGTTTAAACCCTACCGACTACATGAGCTTCATTAAGTCTGAATGTCATGTTGAAAATGGTATAAATTACCGACGAGTCTATGATTAAGACACATTTGCAACAGTTGGGTATCTTGCCGAAACGCTTCGCCTACACAGTAGGCTTCTTCAGTCAGATACAGAGGCAGCAGGTGTAGCAGTGAAATGAAGATGATGTAATCAGTCCATCAACCCTCAGCCTGAGGGACTGACTCCCTCAAATGCTATTTCTCGCTCCCCTGTTGTTCACTGGAGATATCCTGCACCGTCTGCTAAGCTTCTTGTGTTCATAAGTAGTAATTTCAGGACCTGTCCATTGTCTTCCAGGTGTAAAGTATAATGCATCTTGTCTACGTTCTAAGGAGTACAGTTCTCGGGACTTCAAGAGCTCCCAATAATTTAAGTGCTTAGTTGAGTTCATACGAGCTGTGAAAGTTCTTTGTACATTCTCCAGCACAGCAGCTTCGCCTGCCTTGAAAGCGACTGTTATTATACAGCAATATTCTGGCCTAGAGAGAGCGAGTGGCTCGACATCTCTTGTTCTGAAGGTTCTAGTTATCCAACCTATCACTTTTCTTTAATTGTTGTGCTCATGAACCTGAGATCTGACATTATCACTCCAAGGTCTTGTACTCCGATCTTGTTTTATTTCCTCCATTCTTTCGTGATGTAGTAACTGAAATTTGTCCTTATTGAACATCATATTGTAATCAGTGGCCACTGGAAGACTTGATTCATATCAGCTTGAAGTTTCGCTGGGTCTTGTATGGATGACACTTTCATAGAGACTCTAATATCGTCCCTAAATGATGACATAATGCTAGGATTTGTCTCTGTCTATGTCAGAAATTAGAATGAGTAGTGGGGCGAGTACCCGCCTTGGGGGAGACACAACTTTTCACTGTAGTTGCCTATGATTTTACTCTTTTATTATTACTTTGGGTTGTATTTGTTAGGAAGTTAAATATCCATCTGCCCACTTTCCCAGTAATTGCCTTTGCACGCATTTAGTTTACAATTGCCCCATGGTAGGACTTGTCAAGCGCTTTCTCAAAGTCGGTGTATGTCCCATCTATTTTAATCAAAGACCTGATACTAGAAGTTACTTTTGACCTGGATTTTGCATATGAAAAGTATTTTGGATTTCTCTCACTTTTATTTATGGCTTTTAGCTCCCTCTGTCTCTCCATTCTGCAGTATTTTAATACATTCTCTTTTATAAATCCTCCTCTGTTCTTGATGAATCCGTTATTACCAGTTCTGCCTTGATAAGACGTGTTGAGCAGCTGATATGTATATCCTCTATATTTATTCCTGTCTTCCTTTCATATCTTATTCTCATGACTTAAGACAATAAATCCAGTGTTCTTAATCTATCCTTCTAAATTCAGTGTTCTAAATCCAATGTTCTTAATCTATCCTTCAAAATTCAGTGTTCTTAACCTATCCTGGTAGGAGAGTAACTTGGCATGTCAGTGTTCTCCGAAGCACGCCAGTGTTCTCCGGAGAACACCAGTGTTCTCCGGAGCACACCAGTGTTCTCCGGAGCACGCCAGTGTTCTCCGGAGCACACCAGTGTTCTCCAGAGCACACCAGTGTTCTCCGGAGCACACCAGTGTTCTCCGGAGCACGCCAGTGTTCTCCAGAGCACACCAGTGTTCTCCGGAGCACACCAGTGTTCTCCAGAGCACACCAGTGTTCTCCGGAGCACACCAGTGTTCTCCGGAGCACACCAGTGTTCTCCGGAGCACACCAGTGTTCTCCAGAGCACACCAGTGTTCTCCAGAGCACACCAGTGTTCTCCAGAGCACACCAGTGTTCTCCAGAGCACACCAGTGTTCTCCGGAGCACACCAGTGTTCTCCAGAGCACACCAGTGTTCTCCGGAGCACACCAGTGTTCTCCGGAGCACGCCAGTGTTCTCCAGAGCACACCAGTGTTCTCCGGAGCACACCAGTGTTCTCCGGAGCACACCAGTGTTCTCCGGAGCACACCAGTGTTCTCCAGAGCACACCAGTGTTCTCCGGAGCACGCCAGTGTTCTCCAGAGCACACCAGTGTTCTCCAGAGCACACCAGTGTTCTCCAGAGCACACCAGTGTTCTCCAGAGCACACCAGTGTTCTCCAGAGCACACCAGTGTTCTCCGGAGCACACCAGTGTTCTCCGGAGCACACCAGTGTTCTCCGGAGCACGCCAGTGTTCTCCAGAGCACACCAGTGTTCTCCGGAGCACACCAGTGTTCTCCAGAGCACACCAGTGTTCTCCAGAGCACACCAGTGTTCTCCAGAGCACACCAGTGTTCTCCGGAGCACGCCAGTGTTCTCCAGAGCACACCAGTGTTCTCCAGAGCACACCAGTGTTCTCCAGAGCACACCAGTGTTCTCCAGAGCACACCAGTGTTCTCCAGAGCACACCAGTGTTCTCCGGAGCACACCAGTGTTCTCCAGAGCACACCAGTGTTCTCCGGAGCACACCAGTGTTCTCCGGAGCACGCCAGTGTTCTCCAGAGCACACCAGTGTTCTCCGGAGCACACCAGTGTTCTCCGGAGCACCGAGCTGGACACCGGAACTGCGCTTCGTAATCTAAATGTTGTATCACAATTGTTGTCTAGACATGAAGCACTGCCTTGGGATGACAGTTTCTTATACTTCTTAAATGCTGAATCACATATTTTTATCTATACATAAGCACTGTTTCCAGATTCAGATTTCTGTAACGCTAAGCACTAAATCTGTCTCGTTTCATGTTTGGAACAAGTACAAGAGGAACCCCGAACGCTCAACAAGTACACTTCAAGTTCAGAACGGCTATAAATCAAACAAGAAGATAAATCCTGCTAGAACAAATAAATAAAAACATAGCTGCTGTCAGGCGTGTTACACGCGCGTGCGTGCGTGTGTGTGTGTGTGTGTGTGTGTGTGTGTGTGTGTGGTGTGTGTGTGTGTGTGTGTGTGTGTGTGTGTACTCAAGTATTTGTGCTTGCAGGGGTCGATTCACAGTTCCTGGCCCCGCCTCTTCGCTGGTCGCTATTAGATCCACTCTCTCCCTGCTCCATGAGCTTTATCATACCTCTTCTTAAAGCTATGTATGGATCATGCCTCCACTACATCACTCTCCAGATTGTTCACTTATTAATCCGGATGCCAAGCCAGTGATGATCCCTTTTAAATCACTTGTTCACTCTAGGCTGGAATATTGCTGTACATTAACATCTCCAGTCAAGGCTGGTGAAATTGCTGATCTAGAGAATGTACATAGAACTTTCACTGCACAAATAAATTTCATCAAACACCTTAACTACTGGGAACGCTTGGAAGCACTTGGCTTGTACTCACTGGAGCGCAGGCGAGAAAGATACATCATAATCTACACCTGGAAAACCCTAGAGGGACTGGTCGCTAATCTTCACACAGAAATCACTCCCTACGAATGCAAAAGACTGGGCATGTGGTGCAAAATACCCCCAATGAAAATTAGGGGCGGCATTGGTACACTAAGAGAAAACACAATAAGTGTCCGGGGTCCAATACTGTTTAACAACCTCCCACCAGTCATAAGGGAAATTACCAATAGACCCCTGGTTGTCTTCAAGAAGGAGCTGGACATATCTAAAATCAGTACCTGACCAGCCGGGCTGTGGTCCCCTGCTGTAGTTGACCTCCTTGCAATGCAGGATTTCAAAGACCTTACTATGTGGTCAGAGTATGAAGAAACGATTCGTTCTTTTCTAGTGCCAGAATCACCAACTGACTCTTATAAAGTTCTCCGTGAATTAGTGACTGCGACAATAATGCCTGGTGAGCTCTTGAGTTCCTTTGCATCTCGATTAGATACTCTTTTCATGTCCTTTGTCACTGCTGTTAAGTCCTCAACCTTTGCACCTGAACCAGCTAAAGAGTATGCACATATATTTTTTCTAAAATAGCTGCCTTTGGAGTAGTCAAAGAAATGTTGCCACGTACTGCTATATCTGCGGAGATGAAGCTACTTTTTAGTCATGCTCGTTCATTGTGTGCCCAAGACACTTTTCCATGTGTCCAGGCCAACTATGTAACTCTACCTCATGCAGCACAGCCCCTCGTTTGTGCCACAGCAACCGGCACCGAAATCAGTCAAGGCTAGTGCCCCAAGCCAGTATAAATCTCGTAGTGTCTAGAGTAAGTTTAGTTCTCATAGCCAGAGAATTTGTTATAACTGCGGTTACCGTGGACATATCGCAGTTAATTGTCCTGACAGTACCACTAAGAAGCGCCGTACAGACGACTACCAAACAGACTTGCCATACTGTGAGTATCATAGAATTCATGGCCATGAGACATCTGCGTGCAATGCTCTATATAACCTCAGGGCACGATCTTTCAGTGGTCGTTCAAGCCGCAGACCCAGGAGAGGAACCAGAGGTCGTGGTTCCACAGCCAATAACCAGACCCAAGCTCCTTTTCCCAATTCGGGGGAACGGCCCAGTCAAACCGACCAGTTGTGACAGTAGGTGAGAATGAGTACTCCATCCCCGTCACTAATTCTTTCAATGCTTCAAGCAGTCTTGAAGAAGAATGTCTCGTTGATGATGTTGCTTCACACGTCTTTGACGAAGATGTTTTTGGGGATGATGTAGAACATACCTTCTCTGATGAAAACGTTGATGAAACATTCCCTGAAGAAAATATCTCTGATGAAAACCTTCCTTTGTGCTTGCATATTAATTCCAGTGCAAAAATAGGTCCCCTTGTACAAGCATCTGTTCTTAATGCGCCCGTTCATGTGTTCATGGACTAGGGAGGACAAGTCAACATTATAAGGTCTAGTTTATTCAAAGATAAGAAGACACGACGTGTCAATTTCGTAGAACCAACTCATGTGTCATCCCTTAGTGGTGTGGCCGGTTCTAGTCTGCGTGTTCGAGGTCAGACTTCTCTTACCTTCACTATCCAGGGTACAGATTTTACAGCTTCCTTTCTTGTTGTTGACCAGATTAGTTTCCCTGGTGATTTCCTACTGGGATTTGCTTCCATGCGAGATCTACGTATTGTGCTTGATCCTTACCGATGGCATGCGCAAATAGATGACCCAGTCGTACCATTTTGGGGTTACCAACTTGGTTCCGAGATCTGCCATACAGCCGAAGAGTATGAAGTCTGTATTAAGTCCTTCCAGGTCAATACTCTTTCCAGTAGCGTACCCAAGCGGTCAGGCACTGATGATCCTGTCGCTGTCTATGTTTCACCTCCACCTTCAGTCATGCAAGATAGCGTCCAGTTGCCTCAGGTGTCCGAAGAACCTCAGACTACCTTGAGTGCTAAGCCTATCTATGCAATGGCCACGAGTTCAAATAGTTTCTCCACAGGGGATGCCTTGTCGGAAAACGATTCTTTGAACCTAGTAATGCCATCTCTTGTTGATATCACTTGCCGTCTGCAGAAAGACGTCTCTGTAGCAGCTAGTGCCCTAACTAGAGTGACTGTTGTTGTCCCTCAAGTTCCAGATGGTGATAACGTCTTAGTTGACAGTGACTCCTGTAAAGTGAAGGGTTTGTTTGTCGAGCCATCCTTACATGTTGTAAGAGATCGGAAGATCCATTTCTTCCTTGCCAATACTTCAGGTCATAGTGTTCGGCTCAGAGCAAATACCAATATTGTTGACCTTGTTCACTATCCTTACCCTGTTCGGGTTGGGGATGAGTTGTCACCTGACCAGTGGGTCATTGCAACCGGGGAGGATCCATCCACTTCACTGGATCAGTCCATTCCACCAGTAGAGGAGAAAGACTTAACTCCTACTGACTTCCCAGATGAAATCACACGTTTGTTGAATCTGTTGAACAAACGTCGTAAAGCCATTGCCTTACCAGGTGAGAAGATGGGTATAACGAACTTATTGTCCCATCGTATTCCACTCGAACCTGGTACTAGACCCATTTATGTACCTCCGCATTCTCAACTGTGCCCAGAGAAATTAATTAACCAGATGGTTGATGATGATGTTATGGCACCTAGCAATTCACCTTGGAATGCGCCCCTGATCTTAGTACCTAAGAAGAATGGTACTTGGCGCCCAGTGATTGACTTTAGGAAGTTAAATGCGAAAACGATTCCAGATCGCTTCCCACTTCCTGTACTTGGTGATCTATTAAGTAATATCGGAGATAACAAAGTTTTCTCGACCCTAGACTTGTTACAAGGCTTTTGGCAAGTCCCTCTTCACGAGGACAGCCAAGAGCTCACTGCATTCTCCACTCCGCAAGGTCATTATGCAAGGTCATTATGCAAGGTCATTATGCAAGGTCATTATGAAAGGTCATTATGAATTCTGCCGTATGGCTTTCGGGTTAAGATCATCTCCTATCACATTCTCGAGGCTCATGACCAATATCTTTAGAGGTCTCATAGGTAATACACTCATGGTGTACTTAGATGATGTGATTGTCATGTCACAAGACGTAGATATGTACTTAAAAAGACTTGAAGTAGTACTTGGTAAGCTTGAAGAAGCCAATTTAAAGATCAAACTGTCCAAATGTCAATTTTTCAGATCAGAAATCAAGTTTCTTGGTCACGTAGTCACTCCTAGCGGGGTTATGACTGACCAGAGTAAAGTAACTGCAGTATCAAATTTTCCATCTCCCAAAACCGCTGATGCTGTAAGATCCTTTGTGGGCTAAGCAGGTTTTTATAGATCATTCATTGCTAATTTTTCTTCAATAGCAGCTCCTCTAACTGAGTTGCTTAAGAAAGATGCCCCGTTTTTTTGGACCTTCCGTCAAGAAAGAGCATTCCAAACTCTCAAAGAAAGGCTAACATCTGCCCCTATTTTGAAATTTCCAGATTTTTCACAGCCTTTCTACCTGACCACTGATGCTAGTTCAACAGGCATTGGTGCTGTCCTTGCACAAAAGATCAGTAGCAAGTACAACGCAGTTGCATTTGCTAGCCGAGTCCTTACTAAAGCTGAACGTAGTTATACAGTTACTGAGCAAGAAGCTCTAGCTAGTTTGGTCTTTAAAGCACTTCCGAGATATCATTTATCAGTACCCTGTTCATGTCTTAACAGATCATGCCCCATTGATACCCTTATTCCAGAATAAACAACCCACTGGAAGACTTGCCAGATGGTCCTTGACTATCCAAGAGTTCAACGCCACCTTTGAACATTTGCCTGGCAAATCCAATGTAGTTGCTGATGCTTTATCGCGTCATGTCAGTGTAGTAACAGCTGATCCTCCATTTAGTGCTGAGGATGTAAAGACTGCTCAAAGAACAGACCCCATGTGGTCTGGTGTGATTCGATTCCTGCTCCAGGAAGACCTTATTCTCTCTGTGAAGCCACCAGCACCCATCAGTGACTTTGTTATGAACCAAGAATTACTGTATCGCACTACCGAGCTGGGTAATCCTAGTAGAAGAGTATACCAGTTAGTAATTCCAGTCACTAGTGAAAGTAGCCTTGCAGCTAGTTCACGATGTACCGGGTGTTGCACATCCTGGTATGGATCGTTCTGTGAAACAAGCCAGATTGAAATACTTTTGGACTCGTATGTCCACTGATATTACTGAGTATGTTAAGAAATGTAGTGTCTGTATGAAACATAAAGGTAATGTTACTGGTCCTAATCCAATCCAAATCTTTCCTACTACTAGTGAGCCATGGGAACGAGTTGCACTAGATCTGTTGACTAATTTCCAATGTTCCCTCAGTGGAAACAAACATCTGTGTGTGATGGTCGATCATTTTACCAGATATTGTGAGTTAGTGCCTATTGCAGATAAGACTGCTGAGACAGTAGCAAAAGCGTTCCTTGAACGTATAATCTGCAGACATACCACTCCTACGTCCCTTATAACAGATAATTGAGGGGAATTTTGTAATGAGATCCTAGAAAACTTGTGTACACTATACAAGATTACAAAATCAACCATTGTTCCGCACCATCCTGCCAGTAATGGGTTAGCAGAAAGAACGAATAAGAAAGTCCTTGACGTCTTAAGAGCTACCATCAATCCCAATAGTGTAACCTGGGATGAAGTCATTCCTGATGTTCAATGTGCCATAAATTCTGCTTTTAATGCTTCTATCCGTGATACCCCACACTATGCACTGTATGGTGTCGATAAGTGTTTGCTTTATGAGCTGTTATATTCCAATCAAAACCGACTTACAATCCTGATGATTTCGTAGCAGTTCGTACCAGTCAAGCTCAGAGTGTTTTCAGACGAATTCATGAAACACTTCATAAGTCAACAGCAGAATTTACTAGAGTAACTAATACTCGAGCCAAGCCGACTTAAGTTCAAGTGGGTTCCAGAGTCATGTTGTTCAACTTTAACAAAACTTCAGCAATGCCAAAACTCGATCAAGAATCGCATTTAGATGATGATGATGACGAACTCCCTGACAACCCTGACAATCAGACAAGCGAGACAGAATCTGATAATTCTCTTGTTGCTGTTCCCTCTACCTCTAATGATCAGTCAGATCAACCTGAATGTCGTTATTCCCTACGTACACGACAAGTGTTAAGAAATCCTCAAGTATCATTTGTGGATACCAGTGTAGATCCTCCTCAATCAGAAGTTGAGTTACCTATTGTAGCAGAGTTTGATCCACCCAGAGATGATAATTATACAGCCTATATTAATCTCACCCTAGCAGAGTTGGGGTTAAATGTAAATAACCTGTATAGATAAATAATGTAGTAAGTGTTTAACTGTGTGTTATAATATCTACTTAGTATTATTCAAAATTTTTTTTTATATGTTAACGTTCTCTCCGAGTTCTGAGAATTAACAGTATAGATTTGAGTGCACCAGATCTACCTTGTATGTTAATCACTACCTTCTTGTAAATATATTTCCTCAGAATTCGTAGATCACGTTTGACAAGTTTGATCGAACAAATTTTTTATCTCTTTTATCATGATTTTCTAGAAATGAGCTCATTAAATTAATTCCTATGTATCATGATGCATCATATAGTAATGTAGATTGTTCCGTCACGATAACATCCATGTGAAATATAATGTTCAAATGTTGTGTACTTTGACATTGTATAGAATCAGCTGAGAGTCATACGCCTGTTGTCCTTAGTTTGTATAGATGTATGTCGAGACGCCATACATAACATGACCGAGCTGTACGGTTCATATTTCTAAGGTTCGTATTTCTATGTTCACGTTATCACCATGTGATCTTTCGTTAGCCAATCATAAGCCGTCTCTTTTTGAATGCCTGAGTGTCTCTTTTTGAATGCCTGAGTGCCAGGACGACTAGAGGGCAGTTCCACCCAGTTAGGCAGTGCAGACGGACATAGGCCTAGACTCTCAGCTCCCATATATCTAATGGTCCATTAAACGCTACCATACCAAGCTCATCATTAATATATATTACGAAAGCAAGAACCCCCACAACACAGTGCCTCCCATCTGGTATCAGTGTTGCCATAGCATGTGCCTCCCATCTGATATCAGAGAGTGTTGCCATAGCATGTGCCTTCCATCTGATATCAGTGATGCCATAGCAAGTGCCTCCCATCTGGTATCAGTGTTGCCATAGCATGTGCCTCCCATCTGATATCAGAGTGTGTTGCCATAGCATGTGCCTCACATCTGATATCAGAGTGTGTTGCTATAGTATGTGCCTCCCATCTGGTATCAGGGTGTTGCCATAGCATGTGCATTCCATCTGGTATCAGTGTTGCCATAGCATGTGCCTCTCATCTGGTATCAGAGTGTTGCCATAGCATGTGCCTCCCATCTGGTATCAGTGTTGCCATAGCATGTGCCTTCCATCTGGTATCAGAGAGTGTTGCCATAGCATGTGCCTTCCATCTGATATCAGAGTGTTGCCATAGCATGTGCCTCCCATCTGGTATCAGTGTTGCCATAGCATGTGCCTCCCATCTGATATCAGTGTTGCCATAGCATGTGCCTTCCATCTGATATCAGAGTGTTGCCATAGCATGTGCCTCCCATCTGGTATCAGTGTTGCCATAGCATGTGCCTCCCATCTGATATCAGAGTGTTGCCATAGCATGTGCCTTCCATCTGATATCAGAGTGTTGCCACAGCATGTGCCTTCCATCTGATATCAGTGTTGCCATAGCATGTGCCTCCCATCTGATATCAGAGAGTGTTGTCATAACATGTGCCTCCCATCTGGTCTCAGAGAGTGTTGTCATAGCATGTGCCTCCCATCTGATATCAGAGAGTGTTGTCATAACATGTGCCTCCCATCTGATATCAGAGTGTGTTGTCATAACATGTGCCTCCCATCTGATATCAGAGTGTGTTGTCATAACATGTGCCTCCCATCTGATATCAGAGAGTGTTGTCATAGATATGCCTCCCATCTGGTCTCAGAGAGTGTTGTCATAAATATGCCTCCCATCTGGTCTCAGAGAGTGTTGTCATAGATATGCCTCCCATCTGGTCTCAGAGAGTGTTGTCATAGATATGCCTCCCATCTGGTCTCAGAGAGTGTTGTCATAGATATGCCTCCCATCTGGTCTCAGAGAGTGTTGTCATAGATATGCCTCCCATCTGGTCTCAGAGAGTGTTGTCATAGCATGTGCCTCCCATCTGATATCAGAGAGTGTTGTCATAGATATGCCTCCCATCTGGTCTCAGAGAGTGTTGTCATAGATATGCCTCCCATCTGGTCTCAGAGAGTGTTGTCATAGATATGCCTCCCATCTGATATCAGAGAGTGTTGTCATAGATATGCCTCCCATCTGGTCTCAGAGAGTGTTGTCATAGATATGCCTCCCATCTGGTCTCAGAGAGCTATGACATGCATTAAGACATGTTCCCAGTAATAACAGCTATGACACGCTTCAAGACATGTTCCCAGTAATAACAGCTATGACACGCCTCAAGACATGTTCCCAGTAATAACAGCTATGACACGCCTCAAGACATGTTCCCAGTAATAACAGCTATGACACACCTCAAGACATGTTCCCAGTAATAACAGCTATGACACGCCTCAAGACATGTTTCCAGTAATAACAGCTATGACACGCCTCAAGACATGTTCCCAGTAATAACAGCTATGACACGCCTCAAGACATGTTCCCAGTAATAACAGCTATGACACGCCTCAAGACATGTTCCCAGTAATAACAGCTTTTTGACACGCCTCAAGACATGTTCCCAGTAATAACAGCTATGACACGCCTCCAAGACATGTTCCCAGTAATAACAGCTATGACACGCCTCAAGACATGTTCCCAGTAATAACAGCATAAAACGCCTCAAGACATGTTTTATAATAACAGCTATGACACGCCTCAAGACATGTTCCCGTAATAACA
>WNWK01018856.1:12500-39030 GCA_009830355.1 Cherax destructor | reverse complement strand
TATGCTGCAGCAGTTATCTGGTTGATGTGTGCCTCAGATGTGCTCGGTATTATACTCACCCCAAGATCTTTTTCCTTGAATGAGGTTTGCAGACTATACTCCGTCTGCGGTCTTCTTTGCTCTGCCCCGATCTTCATACCTTTGATATACCTTTGAAGAGTTTCGAGAGTATCTACTCTCTGAGCCCGGCCATGGGCCAGGCTCGTCTGGTGCTTGCCTGGTCAACCAGGCTGTTGCTGCTGGAGGCCCGCTGCCCCACATATCCATCACAGCCTGGTTGATCTGGCACCTGGTGAAGATATTTGTCCAGTTTCCTCTTGAAGGCTTCTACACTGGTTCCAGCCGTGTTTCGGATATCTTCTGGTAAGATGTTGAATAGTCTGGGACCCCGGATGTTAATACAGTGCTCCCGTATTGTCCCCACCGCACCCCTGCTCCTCACTGGGTTTATTTTACACTTTCTCCCATATCTCTCACTCCAGTATGTTGTTATGGCAGTGTGCAGATTTGGGACCAGGCCCTCAAGTACTTTCCATGTATATATTATCATGTATCTCTCTCCTCCGCTCCAATGAGTACATGTTCAAGACTTGAAGGCGTTCCCAATAATTTAGATGTTTCAATGGCTCAATGTGAGCCGTAAACGATCTCTGGATTTGTTCCAGCTCTGCTATTTCTCCTGCCCTGAACGGGGCCGTCAGCACTGAGCAGTATTCTAAGTGAGGGAGCACTTTGCATTTGGCGTGGTTAAATTCAAGGAGCCAGTAGCTGGACCAGGCTACTGGTGTGTGTGTGTGTACTCACCTATTTGTGGTTGCAGGGGTCGAGACTCAGCTCCTGGCCCCTGTGTGTGTGTATGTGTGTGTGTGTGTGTGTGTGTGTGTGTGTGTGTGTGTGTGTGTGTGTGTGCGCTCTTGTGTGTGTGTAACCCAATTAATATTTGCACTAATAACTCATTACAGTTGTGACCGGGTGTGGACATGTGAATGACTCATTACTTTGAAATTTGTTCTTGATTGTAACCATGTATAGACGTGTAGATGGTTCATTACCTTTGTAATTTGTTATGATTATGACCAGATCTACCTGGAGTTCATTACCTTTGTAACTTGTTTAGCTATCAAAACTTTGGGGCCCAGTCCCTGGACCCATTATGTATCTCTGTAATGTTTTGACTACCGCCCACAGGATGGGTATGGGGTGCATAATAAAGATATTAAACTAGCTGTGAAGGCCCCTAACAAAAACAAATTCTTCAGCACCTGCAAAAGAAAGCAAAAGACTCGGCAGGCGGTGCAATAAACCCCACCCCCTCAATGAAAAGCAGGGGCGCCATGAGTACGCTAAGAGACAACACAGTAAGTGTCAGGGGCCCAAGACTGTTCAACTGCCTCCCAGCATACATAAGGGGGATTACCAATAGACCCCTGGCTGTCTTCAAGAAGGCGCTGGACAGACACCTAAAGTCAGTACCTGACCATCCGGGCTGTGGATCGTACGTAGGTTTACGTGCGGCCAGCTGTTGCAGCTTGGTTGATCAGGCCTTGATCCACTGCGAGGCCTGGTCACAGACTAGGCCGCAGGGGCGTTGACCCCCGAAACCCGTTCTAGGTATACTCCAAATTATGGGAACAAAAAATGGGATATTTGTCCTCATAAGCAGTCCACTGGTCTATTGGTCTGGGAGCGCCAGAATTAAAGTAATAATAATAATATCTTTATTTCTACAAGTACGTGTACAAGGTATATAGGCCTAGCTCACATCAGTGGCATACTACTATATAGAAATTTCGGGCAAATTAATTAAATTTTGTCCCGGGATACGACTCACACCAGTCGACTAACACCCAGGTGCCCATTTTACTGATGAGTGAACATAGACAACCGGTGTAAGGAAACGCCCCCAATGTTTCAACCCTCGCCGGTAATCGAACCCGGACACTCACAGCGAGAGCGTTTGCCATCAGGCCATAGGCCACCGTTAAGTCACTTTATCTCAGGCCTGAGGAAAGCCGGTTAGCCAGCTCACTTCAGTTATGGCGTCTGGTTCTACTGGTTTCAAGCGAAGTTTTATTCCAATTTCTCTTCTCGGGGAAACTCCTGTTCCTTCTCAGTAGCCACCCAGGGTACCTTGATGTCGTTAAGGTGCTCTTGATTCAAGAAACTGAACTTACCCTCCTCTTCCTTGAATAGAAACTGAATGCCTCCCATTTCTCTGGCACTTTATGACTCCTACGAGTTTAGTGCTTTCCCTAATTAAAATAGATAAACCAATGCCCAACTAGGTGTGCTGTAGCTCGGTTGGTAGCTCACTGAGATCCGTGGTTCGATCCCCGGTACGGGTGGAAACATTAGGACGTATTTCCTTAAGATACCTGCTGTCCATATTCACCTAGCAGTAATATAAGTACCTGAGTGTTAGTCGACTGGTGTGGATCGCATCCTGGGGACAAAATTAACCTAATTTACCCGAAATGCTCTGCATAACCAGGGGCTTTCTATATAGTTTGTCACTGAAGTCAACCAGGTCTGTAAGTTGTATCACGTACCTATAAAGATTATTATTATTATTATTATTATTATTATTATTATTATTATTATTATTATTATTATTATTATTATTATTATTAATACTGGCTTCGAACAATATTTCTTTCCCAGAAACTATATATATACATAGTAGTAGTGTTCAATAAGAAGTAAGTTTTAGTGATCCTCAAAACTTCAAACAACGACAACTACAACAACAAAGGACAAATTTTCGTCTACACATACAAAGTAAGTCAAGATAATGTGGTCTTTATACGTGTCACTACAATATTCAGCCTGTAGTGATATTAAACTAGTATATGTGAATAAGAATTGTGTTGAAAATTATGCAGGAGTGTGTATTGAAGTAGTAATGCGATGCTACTTACTAGGAAAGTGAACACAATTTTGTAGTAGCTAGTAGGTGCTTAGGCCTCAGACACCTTTTATTATAAGGTACAGAAAGGTACTTAATGAATGAAGCTATAGAAAGGTACCAAATGAAAGAAGCTACAGAAATGTACCTAATGAATGAAGCTACAGAAAGGCACCTAATGAATTAAACTACAGAAAAGGACCTAATGAATGAAGCTACAGAAAAGTACCTAATGAATGAAGCTACATTTAGGTACCTAATGAATGAAGATACATAAAGGTACCCCTCAAGGGAGGTTCCTAGACGCTGGTGAGGGGCTCTTGATCTAGGGAATTGAATCTGTGCTCCAGTTCCCTGAATTGAACCAGAATGTAGGTGAACCTATAATTTCCTAACACACAGAACACAGAGTAGTAGTAAACAGAGTAAAGTCTGAGGCAGCTACTGTGAAAAGCTCTGTTCCACAAGGCACATTACTCGCTCACATCCTGTTTCTCATCCTTATATCTGACATAGACAGGGATGTAAGCCACATCACCGTGTCTTCCTTTGCGGATGACATCTGAATTTGCATGACAGTGTCCCCATTGAAGACACCGCAAGACTCCAAGCAGACATAAACCAAATCTTTAAATGGGCCAGAAAACAATATGAAGTTCAGTGATGAGAAATTTCAATTACTCCGATATGGAAAACGTGAGGAAATTAAAATTATATTGGAGTATAAAACAAATTCCAACTACACAATAGAGCGAAAACTAATGTTAAAGACCTAGGAGTGATAATGTCAGAGGATCTCACTTTCAAAGACCACAACATTGTATCAATAGCATCTGCTAGAAGAATGATGGATGGATAATGAGAACCTTCAAAACTAGGGATACCAAGCCCATAATGACACTCTTCAGGTTGCTTGTTCTATCTAGGCTGGAATATTGCTGACTAACAGCACCTTTCAAGGCAGGTGAAATTGCTGACCTAGAAAATGTACAGAGAACCTTCATGGCTTGAACTTCCTCAACCTGTACTCCCTAGAATGCAGGCGGGAGAGATACATGATTATATACACTTGGAAAATCCTAGAGGGATTAGTACCAAACTTGCACACGAAAATCACTCCCTATGAAAGCAAAAGACTTGGCAGACGATGCAACATCCCCCAATGAAAAGCCGGGCCCAAGACTGTTCAACTGTCTCCCAGCATACATAAAGGGGATTACCAATAGACTCCTGGCTGTCTTCAAAAAAGGCGCTGGACAGGCACCTAAAGTCAGTATCTGACCAGCCGGGCTGTGGTTCGTATGTTGGGTTGCATGCGGCCAACAGTAACAGCCTGGTTGATCAGGCCCTGATCCACCATGAGGCCTGGTAACAGACCAGGCTGCAAGGGCATTAACCCCTGAATCCCTCTCCAGGTATACAGGCGCTGTATAATCCCTACGCGTTTAGCACTTTCCCATGATAATTATAATAATAATACAGAAAGGTGCCTAATAAATGATGCTACAGAGGGGTACCTAATGAATGATACTACAGAAAGATACCTAGTGAATGAAGCTACAGAAAGATACTTAATAAATGAAGCTACAGAAAGGTATCTAATGAATGAAGGTACAGGCCTGGTCACAGACCGGGCCACAGGGGCGTTGACCCCTGGAACTCTCTCCAGGTATACAGCAAGGTACCTAATGACTGAAGCTACAGAAAGGTACCTAATGAATGAAGCTACAGAAAGGTACCTAATGAATGAAGCTACAGAAAGGTACCTAATGAATGAAGCTACAGAAAGGTACCTAATGAAGGAAGATACAGAAAGGTACCTAAAGAATGAACCTACAGTAAGGAACCCAATGAATGAAGGTACCTAATTAATGAAGGTGCAGAAAGGCACCTAATGAAGGAAGATACATTAAGGTACCTAATGAATGAAGCTACAGAAAGGGAGGAGAGTGATTTCTTGTACAGCTAACATTCATGTACCTATTATTGTAAGCTGATCCTCTCTAATGTTAATGTAAATAACTTGGTTTACCTTATTCCTAATATATCTTCTTTTATTGTAATTGATTGTCACACAGTTAAGTTACTTAGTTGTTTTAATATTTAAGGATATAATAATGACTGATTTCTATTATAACTTAAAGCTAGGTTTTAAATAATAAGATATTAGAAAAATTCCAATGGAAATTATCCTGTGGCTTGGTTGGCAATGCTCTCGCCTCACCCACTGAGTGTCCGTGGTTCAATCCTCACCGGGTGGAAATGTTGGGCATGTTTCCTTACACCTGCTGTCCCTGTTCACCTAGCAGTGAGTAGGTACCTGGGTGTTATTCACCTTACACCTGCTGTCACTCTTCACCAAGCAGTATGTAGGTACCTGGGTGTTGGTCAACTGTTGTGGGTCGCATCCTGGGGGACAAGATTGAAGGACCACAATGGAAATAAGACACAGTCCTCAATGACACACTGACTTTCTTGGGTTATCCTGGGTGGCTAACCCTTCCCTGGTTAAAAATATGAACAAATCTCATCTTATGTTACTATGTATGATACTAATTGTAGTCACCTTGATTTGCGTAATGGTATATGTGTGTCCCTGTACCTAAATAAACTTGCTTACTTACTAATCAATACCCACAAACTGGAAATAAAGGCACCCATACAACACGTTTTGCACACAAAGAGGCAAATGATTGTAATTGTATTTAGAGATAGGTGGTAAATAGACACATACAGTAAGTCCTCACTAAATGTCATTTTGTTCAATGTTGTTTTGTTATAACGTTGATGAGAAAAAAAAATTGATTCCTAGCAGGGGCCACTGTCTGTCTGGAGTCTACATGTTCTTTCCATGTCCGTGTGGGTTTTCTCCAGGTACTTCGGTTTCCTCCCACATCCCAAAGATGTACACATTAGGTTAATTGGCATGTCTAAATTGTCGCTGTGTGTACTCACCTATTTGTGGTTGCAGGGTCGATTCATAGCTCCTGGCCCTGCCTCTTCACTGATTGCTACTAGGTCCTCTCTCTCCTGCTCCATGAGCTTTATCAAACCTCATCTTAAAATTATGTATGGTTCCTGTCTCCACTACGTCACTTTCTAGGCTATTCCACTTCCTGACAACTCTATGACTGAAGAAATACTTCCTAACATCCCTTTGACTCATAGGAGTCTTCAACTTCCAATTGTGACCCCTTGTTTCTGTGTCCCATCTCTGGAACATCCTGTCTCTGTCCACCTTATCTATTCCTCGCAGTATTTTATATGTCTTATCATGTCTCTCCTAACCCTCCTGTCGTCTAGTGTCGTCAGGCCAATTTCCCTTAACCTTTCTTCATAGGACAATCCCTTTAGCTCTGGGACTAGTCTTGTTGCAAACCTTTGCACTTTCTCTAATTTCTTGATGTGCTTGACCAGGTGTGGGTTCCAAACTGGTGCTGCATACTCCAGTATGGCCCCGCCTCTTCACTGATCGCTACTAGGTAATCTCTCTCCCTGCTCCATGAGCTTTATCATACCTCCTCTTAAAGCTATGTATGGTTCCTGCCTCCACTATATCACTTGCCAGACTATTCCACTTCCTGACAACTCTATGACTGAAGAAATACTTCCTAACATCCCTTTGACTCGTCTGAGTCTTCAATTTATAATTGTGACCCCTTGTTTCTGTGCCCCATCTATGGAACATTCTGTCTCTGTCCACCTTATCTATTCCTCGCAGTATTTTGTATGTCATTATCATGTCTCCCCTAACCCTCCTGTCCTCCAGTGTCGTCAGCTGATTTCCTTTAACCTTTCTTCATAGGACATTCCCCTTAGCTCTGGAACTAGGCTTGTTGCAAACCTTTGCACTTTCTCTAATTTCTTGACGTGCTTGACCAGGTGTGGGTTCCAAACTGGTGCTGCATACTCCAGTATGGGCCTGACGTACATGGTGTACAGTGTCTTGAACGATTTCTTACTGAGGTATTGGAACGCTATTCTCAGGTTTGCCAGGTGCCCATATGCTGCAGCAGTTATCTGGTTGATGTGTGCTTCCGGAGACGTGCTCGGTATTATACTCGCCCCAAGATCTTTCTCCTTGAGTGAGGTTTGCAGTCTTTGGCCACCTAGCCTATATTCTGTCTGCGGTCTTCTTTGCCCTTCCCTGATCTTCATGACTTTGCATTTGGTGGGGTTAAATTCAAGGAGCCAGTTGCTGGACCACGCGTCCAGCCTGTCCAGGTCTCTCTTTTTTTCCTGCCTGATCCTCTTCTGATTTAATTCTCTTCATTAACTTCACCTCATCTGTGAACAGGGACACTTCTAAGTCTATCCCTTCCTACCAATTCTCTTTCCCTCTGAACATCCTGCAGGAAGTTCCTCATACCTGTGTAGTTTCCCCTTTTATAGTTTGGCTTTTCCCATTCTACTCCTGTTACCCTCTTCACTTGTAACTCAACTGTGTATTCAAAGCTCAGAACTACGTGATCACTAGCTCCAAGGGGCCTTTCATATGTGATGTCCTCAATGTCCGAGCTACTCAGGGTGAACATGAGGTCCAGTCTTGCTGGTTCATCCTCTGGTAGTGTCCCTAACATGTTGGTGCATGAGGTTTTCCAGTACCACATCCATCATCTTGGCTCTCCATGTTTCGGGACCCCCGTGTGGCTCCAGATTTTCCCAATCGATCTCCATGTGGTTGAAATCACCCATAATCAGTAGCTTTGCTCTACTCGAGTGAGCTCTTCTGGCCACCTCAGCTAATGTGTCCACCATTGCTCTGTTGCTGTTGTCATATTCCTCTCTTGGCCTCCTGCAGTTCTGTGGTGGGTTATACATCACTGTAATAACTACCTTATGCTTGTGTGTACTCACCTAGTTGTGGTTGCAGGGGTCGAGTCATAGCTCCTGGCCCCGCCTCTTCACTGGCTGCTACTGGGTCTCTCTCCCTTCGCCATGAGCCTTTTCATACCTCTTCTTAAAGCTAGGAATGGATCCTGCGTCCACTACATCGCTTCCCAAGCTATTCCACTTCCTGACCACTCTGTGACTGAAGAAATACTTCCTTACGTCCCTGTGATTCATCTGAGTCTTCAACTTCCAGCTGTGCCCCCTTGTTGCTGTGTCCCATCTCTGGAACATTCTGTCTCTGTCCACCTTGTCAATTCCTCTCAGTATTTTGTATGTCATTATCATGTCCCCCCTTTCTCTCCTGTCCTCGAATGTCGTAAGGTCGATTTCCCTTAACCTCTCCTCGTAGGACATACCCCTTAGCTCCGTGACTAGTCGTGTTGCAAACCTTTGCACTCTCTCTAGTTTCTTTATGTGCTTGGCTAGGTGTGGGTTCCAAACTGGTGCTGCGTACTCCAGTATGGGCCTAACGTACACAGTGTACAGGGTTCTGAACGATTCCTTATTAACCCTTTGGGGGTCCAGGGGGTCTCTCTGAAACTCGTTCTCAGGGTCCACAAATTTAAAAAAAAAAAAAAATTCTTATGAAATGATAGTTTTTTTTTTTCTAAATCTAATAGGCTAAAAATTACATCTTTGCGATCAATACTCACCGAGATATGGAGGATTGAAGTTGACAAAAAATGAACTGGTGCTGGCAACATCGGTGACTGCCGGTTGGCCGGTAATTTTCTTTTTTCTTTCTTGAAGTTGTTTTCTTATCAATTTTTTTTTTTTCAAAATAACTTTTATGGCCTGTGAGACCAATATAAGTGCTGTTTTTCAAATATTCACTCGCTAAGTATTTCACAATCATTACATAAATTTTCTTATCACTATTTTGTTTACACAACTTATTTACAGTTATTCACAATAACAAATATTGTTTCTTTTCATTGTTCAATCATGTACAGTGGACCCCCGAGTTTCGTAAACCCCGGAAATCGTACATTTATGTAAGTATAATATTGTAAGTGCTTGTGGAAAAGTATTTTTGGGGGTCTGAAATAGACTAACCTATGTGACATTTTTCCTTAAGGGAGTAAATTCGTTCGGTAATGGCACTTGAGCAGACTTCAGGAGTGAAGTTTTTACGAAACTCGGGGGTCCACTGTATATACATATACAGTGGTCCCTCGGTTTTCGCCGAAAATTCGTTCCAGAATGCTGCTCAAGTGCCATTACTGAACGAATTTACTTCCTTAAGAAATAATGTCACGTAGGTTAGTCTATTTCAGACCCCCAAAAATACACTTGCAACAGCACTTACGAAAATACACTTACATAAATGTTCGAGTTTGGAGATGCACGAAAACTGAGGGACCACTGTATATAGTCACTGGACATGTTTCTAGAAGTTCTGCAGCCTGTGGAAGTCTCTGAAACATGGTTCCATGCACAGTGGTGTTTTACATTCCACACACATAAAACGAGTGTCTTTGCGTTGTTGTGGGCGTTTTTTGTATGTGCACAGACAAAACACCTCCTCTGAGCCTTTTTCTTGCAAGCAGTAGCAGGCAGTTTTGTTAGGAAGTGTTCACCACCAGGCCTCAGACGAGAGGGTAGGTGTTGATAACCTGGTGTTGAGCGGGTTTCTGTTGCAGGTGTTGCTCTTTGGTACTTGAATATTATTTGTCTGATGACAGACAAACAAAATTCGCCATATGATGGTTTGTTTGTGGTCTTCAACTTATAAATATTATAAGCATTGAGCATGGTAATGTTCAGAATGTGAAAAAAGAGTTTTATGTACCACTTGTAACTCTTGCGAACACAATCAGCAAACCCAATTTGCATGTTACATTTGTCCACTAAGCGCATATTGAGCGTGTAATCCATCACAGGTGCAGGTTTTAGAATGGGTTCATTGGTCTCTCTATGTAGCCTGCCAGTGTCTGTCATTTCGTTAGGGTGAATTGATGACAACAGTGTGACATCTCGTTTGTCATGCCACCGAAATGCCATGATGTCATTGGCAGCAAACGCCTGCACCTCGCCTCTACGAGTGCCAGCATTGAACCTAGGCATATGCTTACGATTTGCACTCACTGTACCGCACACATCTGTCATGTTCACTCACAAAAAATCACTGAGGGAATGGCTTGTGTACCAGTTATCAGTATATAATATATGCCCCTTGCCAAGATATGGTTCCATCATTGTTCTAACCACATCACCAGAGATACCCAGTAACTTCCTGGTATCTTTCAATGTATTACTTCCAGTGTACACAATAATATCCAATACAATAACACTGTAGCAATCACAAAGCACAAACAACTTTATACCATAGCGTTTCCTCTTGCTTTGTATATACTGCTTGAACGACAGTCTACCTTTGAACAGAATCAGTGACTCAATAACAAGCTTCCTGAAGGGATAAAAATGCATATTGAATTTCTCTTTCAGATACAGAAACACATTCCTAATCTTATATAACCTGTCGTTTCTGTCAGGCCTGGTTTTGTCTGAGAAGTGGAGCATCCTTAGCAGTAGCACAAATCGATTCACTGATATTATATCACTGAAACCTGGTGTTGCAATCAGGTGGTCTGTCAACCAGTATGATTTGACACGGTGCTTATACACATGTGGCATAAGCATTATTGTGGCAAAGAACAAGTACAGTGGTCCCTCGGTTTTTGCCGAAAATTTGTTCCAGAATGCTGCTCAAGTGCCATTACCGAACAAATTTACTTCCTTAAGAAATAATGTCACGTAGGTTAGTCTATTTCAGACCCCCAAAAATACACTTGCAACAGCACTTACGAAAATACACTTACATAAATGTTCGAGTTTGGAGATGCACGAAAACCGAGGGACCACTGTACATCTCAGCCACAGTTGCCTCTTTCCACCTGTTGAGGCGTGATGGTGAAAGTATTGTGTTTGCCATGGTGTACTCGTAGTATCTGTTGCTTTCCCTGACAATAATTTCCATCAGGGGATCGTCAAAAAATAACTCGAAACATTCCAGTTCACTGGCATTGTTCCCAAGTGGACAAGATGGGCGTATTCCACTTGGACTTTCATCAAACTGATGGGGATTGGGAATAAAATTGTCAGCGTTCTGCCAATCCCAGGTGCGGTCTGCTGGTGGGTACTGGATATTTACAGGTGGTTGTGGGGGTTGTGGAAGTGGAGGTTGTGGTTGTGGGGGTTGGTGGGTGGGTGAGGATGGCCGCTGAGCTGACTCAGCGGTGTCGGTGCCAGCATGGTCCACTGCTGGTGCCTCGCGCCTGGCACCACTACCACTACCAGATGCATGCACATTTCTCATTCCAATTGCAACACTATCGTCTTCATTTTCACTATCACTTCCTGTTGTATGCCCACGGGATGTACTCCGAGATGTACTCCTTCCCCTTGGAACAGCATATGGCACGCTACCAGAGCGCATATACCGTTGTATATACTGACGCTTCACTGGAGAATATTCTGCTCCACTCTCTCTACTGGAACTGTTTTGAAGAGCATGGAGTTCATATTCACTATCACTATCATCACCATTGCTCACATCAGAGTCTGGGATATGAGTAAATAACAGTTTCCTCTTTTGTCCTGGAACAATTGAGCGTGAACAAGATGCCACAACACCGAAGGTGGACGGCTGAGGGTCGTCTGGGTTTTCCTCAATATTACCGGTATTATGGTCATTAGTTTCGGTCACAACCTCCTCAAAACCTTGAAACTCATCACCACTAACACTCCCATCGGTGTTAGAACTGTCACTGGGGAAGAAAAGTGTTCCAATTCGCCGAGGAGTGAGGAGTTTCTTACCGCCAGGCATGGTGATCAGTGTGCTAACATGGTGTTCCCACAATGCACCACTGGGTCCCCTATTTTTTTCCTCCTGTGCACACTGACCACGCAGACCCATTCTCTCACCACTAGGCCTACCAGCCATTTCGTGCTTAATTTGAAGGCGCTAGAATTTATGCGTACTAGTACGTCAATAACCACAGCGTGTAAAACGTACTAGTATGACCATAACCCCGAAAGGGTTAAGATGTCGAAATGCTGTTCTTAGGTTTTCTAGTCGCCCGTATGCTGCAGCAGTTATTTGGTTGATGTGCACCTCAGGAGATGTGCCTGGTGTAATACTTACCCCAAGATCTTTTTTCTTGGGTGAGGTTTGTAGTCTCTAGCCCCCTAGACTGTACTCCGTCTGCGGTCTTCTTTACCCTTCCCCGATCTTCATGACTTTGCACTTAGTGGGGTTGAACTCCAGGAGCCAATTCCTGGACCAGTCCTGCAGCCTGTCCAGATCCCTTTGTAGTTCTGCCTGGTTCACGTCCGACTGAATGCTTCTCATCAACTTCACATCATCTGCAAACAGGGACACTTCGGAGGTTATTCCTTCCATAATGTCATTCACAAATACCAGAAACAGCACTGGTCCTTGGACTGACCCCTGTGGAATCCCACTCGTCACAGACGCCCACTCTGACACCTCGCCATGAACCATGACTCGCTGTTGTCTTCCTGACAGGTATTCCCTGATCCATTGGAGTGCCTTCCCTGTTATCCCTGCCTGGTCCTCCAGCTTTTGCACTAATCTCTTGTGTGGAACTGTGTCAAATGCCTTCTTACAGTCCAAGAAAATGCAATCTACCCACCCCTCTCTCTCTCTTGTCTTACTGCTGTCACTCTGTCATAGAACTCCAGTAGGTTTGTGACACAGGATTTCCCGTCCCTGAAACCGTGTTGACTGCCGTTGATAAGCTCATTCCTTTCTAGGTGTTCCACCACTCTTCTGATAATCTTTTCCATGACTTTGCATACTATACATGTCAGTGACACTGGTCTGTAGTTAAGTGCTTCATGTCTGTCTCCTTTTTTAAAGATTGGGACTATATTTGCTGTCTTCCACACCTCAGGTAGTCTCCCTGTTTCGATAGATGTGTTGAATATTGTTGTTAGGGGTACACATAGCACCTCAGCTCCCTCTCTCAGGACCCATGGAGAGATGTGATCCGGCCCCGTCGCCTTTGAGGTATCTAGCTCACTCAGCAGCCTCTTCACTTCTTCCTTGGTTGCGTGTATTGTGTCCAACACTTGGTGGTGTACTCCTCCTCTCTGTCTTTCTGGAGTCCCTTCTGTCTCCTCGGTGAACACTTCTTTGAATCTCCTGTTGAGTTCCTCACACACTTCACTGTCATTTCTTGTGATCTCTCCTCCTTCCTTCCTTAGCCTGATCACCTGGTCCTTGACTGTTATTCTCCTCCTGATGTGGCTGTACAACAGTTTCGGGTCAGATTTGGCTTTCCCTGCTATGTCATTCTCGTACTGTCGTTGGGCCTCCCTTCTTACCTGTGCATATTCGTTTCTGGCTCTACGACTGCTCTCCTTATTTTCCTGGGTCCTTTGCCTTCTATACTTCTTCCATTCCCTAGCACACTTGGTTTTGGCCTCCCTGCACCTTTGGGTGAACCACGGGCTCATCCTGGCTTTCTCGTTGTTTGTTTCCCTTGGGTACAAACCTCTCCTCAGCTTCCTTGCATATTGTTGTCACATATTCCATCATCTCATTTACTGATTTCCCTTCCAGTTCTCTGTTCCACTGAACCCCATTTAGGAAGTTTTTCATGCCCATGTGTGTGTGTGTACACTCACCTAATTGTACTCACCTAATTGTGGTTGCAGGGGTCGAGACTCAGCTCCTGGCCCCGCCTCTTCGCTGTCCGTTACTGGGTCTCTGCTCTCCCTGCTCCATGAGCTCTATCATACCTCGTCTTAAAACTATGTATGGTTCCTGCCTCCACTATATCTTTCTCTAGACTATTCCACTTCCTGACTACTCTGTGGCTGAAGAAATGCTTCCTAACATCCCTTTGACTCATCTGAGTCTTCAGCTTCCAGTTGTGTCCCCTTGTTTCTGTGTTCCCTCTCTGGAACATCCTGTCCCTGTCTACCTTGTCGATTCCCCGCAGTATTTTGTATGTCGTTATCGTGTGTGTGTGTGTGTGTGTGTGTGTGTGTGTGTGTGTGTACTCACCTAATTGTACTCACCTAATTGTGGTTGCAGGGGTCAAGACTCAGCTCCTGGCCCCGCCTCTTCGCTGTCTGCTACTGGGTCTCTGCTCTCCCTGCTCCATGAGCTTTATCATACCTTGTCTTAAAACTATGTATGGTTCCTGCCTCCACTATATCTTTCTCTAGTCCATTCCACTTCCTGACTACTCTGTGGCTGAAGAAATGTTTCCTGACATCCCTTTGACTCATCTGAGTCTTCAGCTTCCAGTTGTGTCCCCTTGTTTCTGTGTTCCCTCTCTGAAACAACCTGTCACTATCTACCTTGTCAATTCCCCGCAGTATTTTGTATGTCGTTATCATGTCTCCTCTGACCCTTCTTTCCTCCAGTGTTGTTAGTCCTATTTCCCAACCTTTCTTCATAAGACAGACCCCTGAGTTGTGGAACTAACCTTGTCGCAAACCTTGCACTTTCTCTAGTTTCTTGACGTGCTTGACCAGGTGTGGGTTCCAGACTGGTGCTGCATACTCTAGTATGGGCCTGACGTATACGGTATACAGTGTCTTGAACGATTCCTTGTTAAGGTAACGGAACGCTAATCTTAGGTTTGCCAGTCGCCCATATGCTGCCGCGGTTATCTGGTTGATGTGTGCTTCCGGAGACGTGCTTGGTGTTATACTCACCCCAAGGTGTGTGTGTGTGTGTGTGTGTGTGTGTGTGTGTGTGTGTGAGTGAGTGAGTTAGTTAGTTAGTTAGTTAGTTACCATTTTTGTCCTAGGCACATGTCAATTAGACACTAGGCCTGTTGTATATATGTGTGTGTGTATGTGTATGTAAGGAAACACTTCGAAATGTTTCTGCCCCACCGGGAATTGAACCCGGCCCCTCCGTGCGTGAAGCAAGAGCTTTACCCACTAGGCCACCGGAGGCTGTGTGTGTGTGTGTGTGAGAGAGAGAGAGAGAGAGTGAGTGCACCCTGCCATATTTGTTATTGTTTGTTTTTGAACTTCAAGGTGATAGGTGGTGCTTCTTGCAATTTTTGCTTTGCAAACATTTATTCCTTTATTTAATCCTGTTGCAGGGAGTGCTAAAGTTCTCTGTGCACCCCTGATGTTTATATCAGTTAGCTTTTCGTAAAATTAGCTTTATTATATGTTGTTTCTCTTAAGGTCGTAGTTTCCAAAAACCTATCGACAGCGTTAATTGAGGACTTATTGTATTGCAGTGAGGTCTTTACTGGTACATACACCGATTCATCCATGAGTGGGCTTTATCAAGTGCATAGCATAGTGAAAAAAATTACAGTTTATATATACCCTGGGGTGGGTGGTCAAGTGTGTAGTTGTGTCAGGTTGTAAAATATACCCAGTGAAAAGCAGGGGCACTGTGGGAACAATAAGAGAACACTTATCAACATTTGTGGGCCAGAGTACGTATTCAACATCTTACCAGAAGATATCAGAAACACTTGTCCAGTTTCAGGAGGAAATTGGACAAGTATCTTCACCAGGTGCCAGATCAACCAGGCTGTGGTGGATATGTGGGTCATTGGGCTGCCAGCAACAAGAGCCTGGTTGACCAGACAAGCACTCAAAGAGCCTGGCCCAAGGCCAGGCTCTGTGAGTAGAAAAACTATTGAGATTGATCAGAGGTATATCAAAGGTATCAAAGGCTGCCAGGGGCCTACTGACCCTCCATATTAGACTTCCGTTTTTCCAAGATGATATTTACTCTTGGAGTCGTTGTCATTATGGACATGTAAATTTGGGTAAATATTTAAGATATACATAGATATGTATGTATGAAAATAACAAAATTCTTGAATGGTGTAAAATGAGGGAAAAGGCATGAAATAAGGAGAGACATTGAAGTACAGTATACTAGTCCTCCCTAGTGAGGTGCTTTGATGCTAGTGAGGGACTCTTGATCCAAGGAATTGGATTTGTCCTCTTCTTGTTTGAATTGAATCTGATTGCCCCTGTTTTCCAAGGTGCTGTACAACCCCTGCGTGTTTAATCTTTTCGGTGATTAAAAATAAAATGAATTCAGGTGAAAGAATCATAAAGACAATATAAGTATGATACACATATCCATCCAAGAAAGAACTCAAAATAATGGGTTCAAGTTGGATAAGTTCAGATTTAGAAAGGATGCATAAAATTATTGGTTTGATACAATCTGTCAACTGGGAACATTAGAGCTAAACACTTGGATCTAAGAAATTGGACCTGTGCTCCCTGAATTGAGTCTGAATGATTTCCGTTTTCCCAGGCACTGTATGATCCCTATGGGCCTAGCACTTCACTCATGAATGTAACAATAACTAGGTGTATTTTGGTTGCTGCGTGATCTGAGGAAGGTATCCCCATATTCAATAACCCAGTCCCCTGTGCCTCAATGCACTTGATTGGAATCGTGCAGAGTGGGGCATAAGTTGATAATGCAGTTAAATATTACAATACAATAAAGAATGAAAAGGCACAATATGATGATTGGAACAATGGACAAATACAGCCTCTCCTCGCTTAGTGACGTACTTGAACTTATGACGGGCTCTCTGACCAGTATGTGTACCTAAATAATGTATATTAGAGCTGATTTCCTCTATTCTGTTTATTACAATATACTACTACAGTACACTACTGTATAAACAAACCCACTACCATTATAGTTTGCTCCTCACTTAGTGATGAATTCGTTTACCAACGTGGTCTTAGGAACGGAATTCCATCGTTAAGTGAGGAGAGGCTGTAATACAATACAACACAAATTTTATTTTTCTATGTGGTACAAATAATATAGTTTACATGTAAAAAACATTAATAGGCATGAAAGAAAGTCACTAATTAAACAGTGCATTTTGGGCAAAATAATCCTAATGCTTAAATGTTACTTAAGATCAACTACAACTACAATCATAAGAGCAATAAGAACAGTAGCTAATGAACAAATGGTCAATTGCAATTTTTTTTTTAACACCGGCTATGTTAAAAAAAAAAAAACATACGCTCCATCACTGTCTTGCCAGAGGCATGCCAGTACTACTATACAGTGGACCCCGCAAATGGGCCGGTCTGATTATCGGCCGGCTCGAAAATCAATCGCTTTTTCGGCCCAATTTTGCTCAATTATCGGCTGTTTCCCTGATTATCGGCCCACGTCCCAGGCCTGTCCGCCTGCCCTGCGCTTGCGCGCCTCGCCACGCAGGCGTTGTGAGCCAGTCTAGCTTTGTTTACACTTGAGTGAACAATACCCAGCGTGCTCATTCAAGCATTTCACAATAATCTTATTGTGTTTATTGCTTGTTTAGTGATTGTCACTGTGAAATAAGTCACCATGGGTCCAAAGAAGCTTCCTAGTGGCACCCCTGTGGCTAAGAAAGTGAGGAACACCATCGAAGTGAAGAAGGAGATATAGTTGAAAAATATGAGAGTGGCGTACGTGTGGGGAGCTTGCCAGGATGTACGGACAAAACAAATCTACTATCACCTCTATCCTGGCAAAGAGAAAAGAACTCAAGGAAACTGATTTTGCAAAAACAGAACAAAAGCAGTGAATGAGGTTGAGAAGTTGTAGGCAGTGTGTGGATCAATGAAAAACAGATAGTGGGTGATAGTGTTTCTATGGCGATAATTTGTGAAAAGGCAAGGCAGTTGCAAGCAGATCTTGTCAAGACAATGCCTGGAACCAGTGTTGATGCGAGTGATTTTAAAGCCAGCAAAGGCTGGTTTGACAGATTTAGGAAACGTAGTGGCATACACAGTGTTGTGAGGCATGGTGAGGCAGCCAGTTCAGACAAACGTGCTGCTGAAAAGTTTGTGCAAGAATTCAATTCAAACCCCAACATGTGTTCAATTGTGATGAAACAGGCCTGTTTTGGAAGAAAATGCCAAAGAGGAACTACATTACTCAGGAGGAAAAGGCACTGCCAGGACACAAGCCTATGAAAGACAGGCTAACTCTTATGCTTTGTGCCAGTGCCAGTGGTGATTGTAAAGTGAAGCCTTTACTGGTGTATCACTCAGAAAATCCCAGAGCCTTCAAGAAACACAAAGTTAACAAGAATAAGTTGTGTGTGTATTGAAAGGCTAACACCAAGGCATGGGTCACTAAGGACATTTTCGTGGAATGGTTCATTGGAATGTTTGACCCTAGTGTGAAGAAATACCTCCTGGAAAATAAATTGCCACTCAAGTGCCTCCTGGTACTGGACAATGCTCCTGCTCATCCTCACAACTTGGGAGACTATTTGTCTGATGAGTTCAGTTTCATCACAGTGAAGTTCTTGCCTCCTAACACCACTCCTCTCATCCAGCCCATGGACCAGCAGGTCATTTCTAACTTCAAAAAACTCTACACAAAAGCAGTGTTTGAAAAGTGCTTTCAAGTGACCTCGGACACTGAGTTGACCCTAAGTTGATCCCATAGATTTGGAAAAAGAAATGGACAACATGCCCACTCACTCAGCACCTGGACCAGATTCATGGAATGCTTTATTTATAAAGAAGTGCAAAGTACCATTAGCAAGAGCCCTTAGTGTTCTTTGGAGAAAGAGCTTAGATCTAGGTGAAATACTGGAGGCCTTAAAGAGTGCAGACATAGCTCCTTTGCATAAGGGAGGTAGTAGAGCACTAGCTAAAAATTACAGACCAGTAGCCCTAACTTCTCACATCATAAAAGTCTTTGAAAGAGTGATGAGACCGGAGATTACAAACTTCATGGACCAGCACAACCAACATAACCCGAACCAGCATGGCTTTAGAGCGGGACGATCATGCCTGTCACAGCTGCTGAACCATTATGACAGAATTACGGAGGCGTTGGAAGATGACCAAAACGCAGATGTGATTTACACAGATTTTGCAAAGGCGTTTGACAAATGCGATCATGAAGTGATAGCGCACAAAATGAGGGCCATAGGCATTATGGGGAAGGTAGGCAGATGGATTTTTGAGTTCCTAACACACAGAACACAAAAAGTAGTAGTGAACAGGGCAAGATCCAGCTCAGTGCCCCAAGGCACTGTCCTGGCACCTCTGCTGTTTCTCATCCTCATAGCAGACATAGATAAAAACACCCAGCACACTTTTGTATCATCATTTGCAGATGACACTAAAATAAGCATGAAAGTCACTACGGTAGAGGACACTGAAAAATTACAGGAAGACATAAGCAGGGTCTTCCAGTGGGCAGTGGAGAACAACATGACGTTCAATGGTGATAAGTTTCAGCTGCTTAGGTATGGAAAAAATGAAGAACTCAAAAGGAACACTATATACAAAACACAAGAGGGTCACCACATAGAACGAAAGGAACACGTAAAGGACTTGGGAATAATTATGTCTGCTGATCTGTCTTTTAAAGACCATAACAAAACAAAGATTTCAACAGCCAGGAAGATGACGGGGTGGGTATTGAGAACTTTCAAAACAAGGGAAATAATGCCGATGGTGACACTCTTCAAATCGCTAGTGCTCCCTCACTTAGAATACTGCTCAGTGCTGACGGCCCCGTTCAGGGTAGGAGAAATATCAGAGCTGGAACAAATTCAGAGATCATTTACGGCTCACATTGAGCCATTGAAACATCTAAATTATTGGGAATGCCTTCAAGTCTTGAACATGTACTCATTGGAGTGGAGGAGAGAGAGATACATGATAATATATACAGTGGTACCTCGAGTTACGATATTTTTTCGTTCGAGAATGCTGTTCAAGTGCCATTACCAAACGAATTTATCCCCATAAGGAATAATGTAAAATAGACTAGTCCTTTTACACCCCCAAAAATATACTTACAAAGGCATTTAAAAAAATAAACTTACATAAAAGGGCGATTTTGGGGACCATCATAACTCGAGGTACCACTGTACCTGGAAAGTACTTGAGGGCCTGGTCCCAAATCTGCACACTGCCATAACAACATACTGGAGTGAGAGATATGGGAGGAAGTGTAAAATAAACCCAGTGAGGAGCAGGGGTGCGGTGGGGACAATACGGGAGCACTGTATTAACATCCGGGGTCCCAGACTATTCAACATCTTACCAGAAGATATCCGAAACACGGCTGGAACCAGTGTAGAAGCCTTCAAGAGGAAACTGGACAAGTATCTTCACCAGGTACCAGATCAACCAGGCTGTGATGGATATGTGGGGCAGCAGGCCTCCAGCAGCAACAGCCTGGTTGACCAGGCAAGCACCAGACGAGCCTGACCCATGGCCGGGCTCAGAGAGTAGATAAACTCTCGAAACTCTTCAAAGGTATATCAAAGGTAAGAGAGTTCTTGAAAGATCACTTCAATATCGTCCATTGCTTAGGCCTTATAGGTAAGGCTTGGCAGGGAGTGACTTCCAGGACTTTGAACTCTGCTTGGAGACAACTCTGGCTGGATTGTGTTGAAAAAAGGGATTTTGAAGGATTTGAGGCTGACCCTGACGACCCTGTGCCTGTTGTGGAAGATATTGTGGAATTGGGCAAGTCCCTGGGGTTAGAGGTGAGTGGTGAGGATGTGGAAGAGTTGGTGGAGGACCACAGGGTAGACCTAACCACTGAAAAGCTGAGAGCTTCATCAGGAACAGCATCAAACGACATTTAAGGAAATTGATTCAGAGGAGGAGGATGGACAGGGTGAGGTAGTAACTTCTTCAGAGATTAAGGAAATGTGTTCTATGTGGACTAAGTTGCAGACATTTGTTGAAAAATACCACCCTGAGCAAGCTGAAATAAGCTATCTCTGCAACCAGTTTGGTGACAGAGCCATGTTGCACTTCAGGAAAATGTTAAAGAGGTGCCAGAAACAGAGCACTCTTGACAGCTATTTTTCGAGGCAGGGGTCCAGTGACTCTCAAGCTGGTCCTAGTGGCATTAAAAGAAAAAGAAGGAAAGTAACCCCAGATAAGGACTTGTTACCTGAAGTCCTTATGGAGGGGGATTCCCCTTCCAAACACTAACCCCTCCCCCCTGTCCTCCCTATCTTCCAGATGCCAGCAACTCCCTTCAATAAAGGTAAGTAAATGTTTTTATTATGTTATTTATTATTTATGTATTTATTATTAATTTTGTGTTAATAATGTTGTTTTGTGTATGTAAAACTATAGTTAATCTTTACAAAATTATTTTTTTGTGAATATTTTTGGGTGTTTGGAACGGATTAATTGTATTTACATTATTTCTTATGGGAAATAATGGTTCAGAAATCGGCCAGTTCGATTTTAGGCCTAGCTCCTGGAACGGATTACGGTCTATTTCCGGGGGTCCACTGTATTTCAAAATTGCAAAAATACCCACTCCTCCTTCATAGTGCATGCATTGTACTTTTCACCTCCAGGACTCAAGTCTAGCAAGAAAAGTATTACATATTATTTCAAACTGATTCAGTTTTGTGAAGTGATTGAATAGAGATGGTGAAGATACAGCAAGTTACGAAGTATTGAAGATCTGAAGGAAATCAGACGAGTCATTCATGAGGCATCATTTGGAAACAAATATTTCTAAAATCAAGCCTTTCAAAGAGACCAATATCCTAAAATATACAATCACATTAACCCTTTCACTGTCCGTCACATAGAGCTACATCATGGAGGCTAGAGTCCCTTTCGTAGTTCTGTGTCATGAGCTCAGCTCACTCAGGTAAGCTGTGAGCGGTAAATTTTGGCCTAGTTATGGGAGAATGGAGCTGTGGTGATTATGCACAGTTTAAACAAAAAATCTTGCCCACATGGTGCATGATGAGAAAAACAAAACTGTAACAGTGTGTATGGCTTAAAATAGCAAATTTGAGGTGTTTTCTCGGTTAGTTTTTGTGGTTTTATTGGTTGTTTGTTGATATCATTTGATAGAATGGAAAACTCACATTTGAAATAGAAATGATTTTGATTAGTTTTGGGACTGGAAGTAGCTTGAAATTGAGCTAAAAGTAGTGAAAATATTCTATTTTTGTTGATATTCTTGAGGAAGGGTAAAGCCCCCTACAACCCCCAGTATGTTTTATGGGTTTTTATTAGGTCTGATTCAATTATTGGAATGCTGTAATCCATGAACAGTCTTTCCTGGTTATATATTATTATCCCCAAAATAGAGTAAATCTTCTGTTTTTTGTGTGAACAGGAATTCATTATGGAAAGCAAGTGTAATATAGGAGAGGGCTGGGGATGTCACTAGTGAACAGAGGAAGTGTTGTTTTAGTGACAGTAATGTCTACATTGTTTATTATGGACTCTGTTTTTGAACTGGCCTTTTTTTAATTTTGTGTGTAATTGGAATAATTACCAAATTCTGATAATTTTATTGGGTAATTGAAATAGTTGAATGGGTGGTTTCTTGTACTCAGTCAATAGAATGGAAGGCATACTAGCAAAATAGTTAAGAATTTGGTCAACTGTAACAATGGAATTGACCTAAAATAGGACTCAAAATGGGCAAAATTGCCAGTGCATGAATTGTGTCAAGAGTGCTAACTTTGAGCCAGCATAATTCCATAAGTTTTCTATCAAATTTTGTACTTTAGGTGTTACTACCCTTGGAAAAAGATTCTCTACCATTTCATAAGAAAAAATAATTGGACAAGTTTCAGATTGGTCCGAACCCTCAAAGGGTTAATAATAATAACATTTAGTTGGACATTTGTTGCTCTGTTTCCCAAACATCATGTAGAAGGTCTTGTCAGTGTTAAGTGTGAGTTTGTTGGTAGTCTTTGTTTACAGTGTTGTTGAGAGAATTTAAATTTGGGTGAAAGATGACTAAAGTTGTTGTTAGTCTAAGTTACTAAGATGCATTTGGACGATCATTGATGTGTAAGAGGAAAAGCAGAGGGCCAAAGACACTTCCCTGTGGGATGCCTATGCCGATAGATCTTGTTGATGAGATTATGCCCTTGGTAGAGACATATTGGAATCTGTTGGTAATTTAGGACTTTATATATGAAAGTGCATGACCTCTGATACCATAATGATCAAGTTTGAGGTGCAGGATGCTGTGGTCTGCTGTATTGAAAGCTTTCCTATGGTCAATAAAGAGGCCTAGTAGATACTCATTATTTTCAAGAGCTGTGTAGAGAAAATCTAGTATGTTGATGATTGCACCATTTGTGCTTTTATTTGGTCAGAAACCAAACTTGCAGGGGGTTAGTATATTGTGTTATGCTAGAAAAGTGTATCAATTTTCCAAAAAATCTGGATAACAATGGTAAGTTAGATATTGGTCTACAGTTATTTACGTCAGTTGGGTCTCCACCTTTGTGTATTGCGGGTAACCCTTGCTGTCTTGAGTACTGTCGGGAAAGTGTTGGTTTCTAGTGATTTGTTAACCCTTTGACTGTTTCGGTCGTATATATACGTCTTACGAGCCAGTGTTTCGGACGTATATATACTTCGAGAGTGTATAAATCTGTAGTGGAGGGAAGGCGGGGTAGGGGTCGGCCTAGGAAAGGTTGGAGGGAGGGGGTAAAGGAAGTTTTGTGTGCGAGGGGCTTGGACTTCCAGCAAGCATGTGTGAGCGTATTTGATAGGAGTGAATGGAGACAAATGGTTTTTAATACTTGACGTGCTGTTGGAGTGTGAGCAAAGTAACATTTATGAAGGGATTCAGGGAAACCGGCAGGCCGGACTTGAGTCCTGGAGATGGGAAGTACAGTGTCTGCACTCTGAAGGAGGGGTGTTAATGTTGCAGTTTTATAACTGTAGTGTAAAGCACCCCTCTGGCAAGACAGTGATGGAATGAATGATGATGAAAGTTTTTCTTTTTCGGGCCACCCTGCCTTGGTGGGAATCGGCCGATGTGTTAATAAAAAAAAAAAAAATTCTAGCGGCCTCAAATCAAACGGGAGAAAGCTGGTAGGCCTACATATGAGAGAATGAGTCTGTGTGGTCAGTGTGCGCAGTATAAAAAAAATCCTGCAGCACGCAGTGCATAATGAGAAAAAAAAAACTGATCATGTTTTTGGAATAAAACGCCGACTTTGAGGTGTATTTTCGTATAGTATTTATGGTTGTATTCTCTTTTTCGTGGTCTCATTTGATAGAATGGAAAACATATTACAGGAATAGAGATGTTTTTTTTTTATTAGTTTCATGATGAAAACGATCTTGAAATTCAGCTCAAAGTAGCAGAAATGCTCAATTTTTGCCAATGTTCAAGAGTAAACAAATCATGCCACGCGTCCAATACACATCAACTGGTGAGTCTAATATTCTTTCACAAGTGCACAGATATTATTTATACCATTTTTACAATAATGCAATAGTCTGCATAACAATAAATCTTCTATTTTTTGTGTGAATAAAAAAATCAAAATAGAAAGCAAGAGTAATATAAGAGGGGCCTAAAGACGTGACTAATGAACATATAACATCTTATTTTAGTGTCAGGAATGTCTGCATTGTTTATTCTAGACCCTGTTTTGAAATTTACATTTTTTTATTTTGCATGAAATTGGCGAAATTGCCAATTTCTGACCACTTTATTGGGTAGTTGAAATTGGTAAATTGGTGGTTTCTTGTACTCAATCGATAGAACAAATGGAGTTCTAAAGAAATAACTATGAGTTTGGTCGACTGTAACAATGGAATTGGCCGAAAATAGGGCTCAAAGTTGGCGAAACCGGCGATGCGTATATGTCGCTGACATCGCTAACTTTGCGAGAAAGTAATTTCGTAACTTTTTCATCAAATTTCATACTTTTGGTGTCATTACAATCGGGAAAAGATTCTCTATCATTTCATAAGAGAAAATAATTTATTTTTTTTCCCAAATTTTGCGACATAGAATGACAGTTTCAGAATGGGGCCTCCAACAGTGAAAGGACATGAGCTGCTCTTTTGAACAACAGTGGTGGGACTTGATCTAAATTTTCTAAATCGTTTTTCAGTGAATTAATAATCTGTGTGACCTCAGTGGGCTCAGTTGAAACTAGAGGGATGTTGGGAACCTTTCAACAAAGTAATCACTCGCTCGAGTATTGGTTCTAGGAATTATATTAGATAGACTTAATTCTATAGTAGAGAAGAAATCATTTAACTTATTGGCTGTTTCTACAGGCTGGAGGTGTGATTCATTGGGTTTACTTTAAATAATATTAATGGTTTGGGTCAGCTTCTGAGTACCCAGGATTTGAGAGAGTGTATTCCTGTTTTTTTTTTCATGTTACCTTTTGTTTTGTTGAACCTAGAATAGTGCAGTTGAAAGGACTGACATAGATGTTTCTTCTCTATGAATCTGAGGATGCTTTTTGTTAGCCATGGTCTACTTAGTCTCTCTGCTGTGATCTGCTTGGTTTTTATATCACAATGTTTATTGTAAAGGCTTTGTATTTTTTGTAGAAATTTTTTAACCCATTCAGTGTTCCAGTCAATGCAACTTAGTGCTGTAGTGAACTTATTTAATGATGTCTCATCATGGAGACGGAATGAAATCTTACTGTATATTAAGTTTAGACTTCCCGTAATGCCAAGGCAGGATAGTGGCTCTCTTTGCACTACAAATCATTGTAAACCCTCACTGTAATCTACCAATGTAAATATACTTCCTACAATATGTCAAATACTTCGTAAACTTGCAAGGAAATAAAAAATTGAATTTGAAGTGGTAGCTTACAAATGTTTATTACTATGAGGAAGGTGGGGTAGTGATCCATAGTATTGTTTGTGATTATCCCTGCTTTGAGAGGAGCTAAGATATTGGTCCATATATGGTCAATTGATATTAATTAATGTTATGGGTAGTAGGTTGGTAGACAGCAACCACCCAGGGAGGTACTACAGTCCTACCAAATGAGTGTGAAACATAAGCCTGTAGTAATTGTTTTGCATGATGGTAGGATTGCTGGTCTCTTTTTCTGTCTCATAAACATGCAAGGTTGCAGGTATGTCTGGCTACTTCTATTTACACTTACAATTTCTTCCTAGTTTTTGTTCTTGTTTATTTTTGCTTATATCCATGGGGAAGTGGAACAGAATTCTTCCTCCGTAAGCTATATGTGTCGTAGGAGGCAACTAAATGCCGGGAGCAATGGGCTAGTAACCCCTTCTCATGTACAAAGTACTAAAAACAAGGAAAATAAAAACTTTATAAAATTGGGATGTTTGAATGTGCGTTGATGTAGTGCAGATCATAAGAAAGAAATGATTGCTAATGTTATGAATGAAAAGAAGTTAGATGTCCTAGCCCTAAGCGAAACAAAGCTGAAGGGGGTAGAGGAGTTTCAGTGGGGAGAAATAAATGGGATTAAGTTAAAAGAGTATCTGTGAGAGTTAGAGCTAAGGAATGAGTAGCAATAATGTTGAAGGATCAGTTATGGAGAGAGAAGAGGGAATATAAATGTATAAATTCAAGAATTATATGGATTAAAATAAGGATTGGATGTGAAAAGTGGGTCATAATAAGTGTGTATGCACCTGGAGAAGAGAGGAATGTAGAGGAGAGAGAGAGATTTTGGGAGATGTTAAGCGAGTGTGTAGGAACTTTTGAGCCAAGTGAGAGAGTAATTGTGGTAGGGGACATAAATGCTAAAGTAGGAGAAGCATTTAGAGAGGGTGTGGTAGGTAAATTTGGGATGCCAGGTGTAAATGATAATGGGGAGCATTTGATTGAACTCTGTATAGAAAGGGGTTTGGTTATAGGTAACACATATTTTAAGAAAAAGAGGATCAATAAGTATACGTACAAGATATGATGTAGGGCGAAATGACAGTACAGTCAACCCCCGGTTAACGATATTAATCCGT
>WNWK01018856.1:0-10000 GCA_009830355.1 Cherax destructor | reverse complement strand
TAGACAGACAGATAGACAGACAGACAGACAGATAGACAGATAGATAGACAGACAGATAGATAGACATAGACAGAGTGAAAAAGCAAGGGTTCCCTGCACACATTCATTCATCAATGTCACTGCCTTACCAGTAGTTATCTGGCAATTGTCAACACACCATTCTTCAAGGAGTTTCATATATACTCCAGGATGTCTAAAACATTGCTGGGACCTATAAATACTTCGTATATATTTATAGACAATAGTAAATGACCAAGGCAGGTGAAACTGTTCACCTGATGGTGTGATTGTGACTATTTGAGTACTATTTCAGTACATAATATTAGTGTTAGAACAAAGATTGGCTATGAAATCACAAGAATTATTGTAAATTGTAATTATCAGAACATAAAAATTATATAAATTAAATTAAAAACTAGAAAAAAAAGTATATCGGCATTACTTCTGCAAGTGGCAGGACTTGATGTTGCCGTCAGGTGAGCATCCAGTACCAAATTGGCAGGCTTATATCTCTGTAAGTATTGGCCCCAATTTTTTTTTTTTAGCCTATTCATTTTCTTGACGAGATCATCATGCAACTGCCTTGCTTTTTCACATATTATTGCCTGCGTAACACTATCTCCTGCTAATTCTTTCTCGTTGATCCACACCAACAACAAATTTTCCACATCTTCCAGCACTTGCGATCTCTGTTTTGTGATCACATTTGCACCTTTCGCAACAACAGCTTCCTTGATTTTACGTGTATTTCCCTTGGCCACAATGGTAGCGATGGTTGAATAGGCTTTGCCATACAGCCTGGCCAGCTCAGTGATACGCACTCCACTTTCATATTTTGCTATTATCTCCTTCACTTCTACCGTATTTCTCAGCCTCTTTACCACAGGGCTGGCACTAGGATCTTTCTTTGGACCCATGGTGGCTTATTTAGCAGTTGCAAGCACTAAAAACAGTGGAATAATGACAATATACAGTGGTCCCTCGGTTTTCGTGCATCTCCAAACTCGAACATTTATGTAAGTGTATTTTCTTAAGTGCTGTTGCAAGTGTATTTTTAGGGGTCTGAAATAGACTAACCTACGTGACATTATTTCTTAAGAAAGTAAATTCGTTCGGTAATGGCACTTGAGCAGCATTCTGGAACGAATTTTCGGCGAAAACCGAGGGACCACTGTACTGGTATGAATGCGTGGGTGGTGGTCGTTCTCGCTTGTAAACAATACAACACTGACGCTCCCTGGAGTGCCCCCACAGCTGTGCCACGCGTACGCGTCCGGGATGAATATCGTAGTCCGAGCGGATCATCGTAAACTGATCCAATAATTTGACAGAAAAATGTATCGCTAACCAATTTTATCGTAATCCGACGCCATCGTTAACCGGGGGTTGACTGTAGTTTGTTGGACTACATATTGGTAGATAAAAGACTGTTGGGTAGACTTCAGGATGTACATCTTTATAGAGTGGCCACAGATATATCAGATCACTTTTTAGTTGTAGCTACAGTGAGAGTTAAAGGTAGATGGGATACAAGGAAAATGGAGGCAGCAAGTAAGAGAGAAGTGAAGACTAAAGGAGGAGGCAGTTAGGGTAAGTTATAAATAACTTTTGGAAGACACATGGGCTAGTGAGAGTATAGGCAATGGGGTAGATGTAGTATAGGATAAGTTTAAGAATATAGTGTTGGAGTGTTCAGCAGATGTTTGTGGTTACAGAAAGTGGGTGTGGGAGGGAAGAAGAGTGATTGGTGAAACGATGATGTAAAGAGAGTAGTAAGAGAGAAAAAGTTAGCATATGAGATGTTTTTACAAAGTAGAAGTGATGCAAGGAGGGAGGAGTTTATGGAGAAAAAAAGAGAGGTTAAGAGTGGTGAAGCAATGTAAAAAGAGAGCAAATGAGAGAATGGGTGAGATGTTATCAACAAATTTTGTTGAAAATAAGAAAAAGTTTTGGAGTGAGATTAATAAGTTGAGAAAGCTTAGTGAAAGAATGGATTTGTTAGTTAAAAATAGGAGAGGAGAGTTATTAAATGGAGAGTTAGAGGTATCGGGAAGATGGAGGGAATATTTTGAGGAATTGTTAAATGTTGATGAAGATAGGGAAGCTGTGATTTCATGTATAGGGCAAGGAGGAATTACATCTTATAGGAGTATACCTGGAGAGAGTTTCAGGGGTCAACGCCCCTGCGGCCAAGTCTGTGACCAGGCCTCATGTTGGATCAGAGCCTGATCAACCAGGCTGTTACTGCTGGCCGCACGCAGTCCAACGTACGAACCACAGCCTGGCTGGTCAGGTACCGACTTTAGGTGCCTGAGTTTCATCACAATTAAACACTTGTTGGGGGAGGAATTCTTCAGCCTCTACGAAGGGAAATCCCCACTCCCTGCATGCCTGCTACACTCCCTGCATGCCTGCTACACTCCCTGCATTCCTGCTGCACTCCCTGCATGAATGCTACACTCCCTGCATGAATGCTACACTCCTTGCATGCCTGCTATACTCCCTGCATGAATGCTACACTCCCTGCATGCCTGCTACACTCCCTGCATGCCTGCTACACTCCCTGCATGTCTGCTACACTCCCTGCATGCCTGCTACACTCCCTGCATGCCTGCTACATCCCTGCATGCCTGCTACCTCCTGCATGCCTGCTACACTCCCTGCATGAATGCTACACTCCCTGCATGAATGCTACACTCCTTTCATGCCTGCTACACTCCCTGCATGAATGCTACACTCCCTGCATGCCTGCTACACTCCCTGCATGAATGCTACACTCCCTGCATGCCTGCTACACTCCCTACATGCCTGCTACTGCATGCCTGCTACACTCCCTGCATGCCTGCTACACTCCCTGCATGCCTGCTACACTCCCTGCATGAATGCTACACTCCCTGCATGCCTGCTACACTCCCTGCATGCCTGCTACACTCCATGTCTGCTACACTCCCTGCATGAAAGCTACACTCCCTGCATTCCTGCTAAACTCCCTGCATCAATGCTAAACTCCCTGCATCAATGCTAAACTCCCTGCATCAATGCTAAACTCCCTGCATCAATGCTAAACTCCCTGCATCAATGCTAAACTCCCTGCATCAATGCTAAACTCCCTGCATCAATGCTAAACTCCCTGCATCAATGCTAAACTCCCTGCATCAATGCTAAACTCCCTGCATCAATGCTACACTCCCTGCATGCCTGCTAAACTCCCTGCATGCCTGCTACACTCCCTGCATGAATGCTACACTCTCTGCATGAATGCTACACTCCCTGCATGAATGCTAAACTCCCTGCATGAATGCTACACTCCCTGCATACCTGCTAAACTCCCTGCATGGCTGCTACACTCCCTGCATGAATGCTAAACTCCCTGCATGAATGCTAAACTCCCTGCATGAATGCTACACTCCCTGCATGCCTGCTAAACTCCCTGCATGCCTGCTACACTCCCTGCATGAATGCTACACTCCCTGCATGAATGCTACACTCCCTCCATGAATGCTACCACAGGGGTGCCACTAGGAAGCTTCTTTGGACCCATGGTGACTTATTTCACAGTGACAATCACTAAAGCACCAAAAAAAACACCAAATGTAGTGTGAATGTTTGAAAGAGCGCGCTAGGTAATGTTCTCTCAATGGTAAACAATGCTTCACTGGCGGTGTCCTGCGTCCCGCGCAGGCGCGGAGCAGGCGGACAGGTCTAATACGTTACGAAACGAGCGGTTTTACGATTCTCGAAATCATAAAAAGCTTACGAAACACGATGTTTACGAAGTAAGAACCTTACGAAACTCGGGGGTCCACTGTATATGTAAACGACATGACGGATGGGATAGACTCAGAAGTGTCTCTGTTCGCAGATGATGTGAAATTAATGAGGAGAATCACATCGGAAGAGGACCAAGCGGGACTTCAAACAGACCTGGACAAGCTTGACATCTGGTCTAACAACTGGCTTCTCGAATTCAATCCCACCAAATGCAAAGTCATGAAGATCGGAGAAGGGCAAAGAAGACCGCTGACAGAGTACAGGCTAGGCGGACAAAGGCTACAAACCTCGGTGAGTATAACACCAAGTATACCTTGGTGAGTATAACACCAAGCACGTCTCCGGAGGCACACATCAACCAGATAACTGCGGCAGCATATGGGCGACTGGCAAACCTAAGATTAGCGTTCCGTTACCTAAACAAGGAATCGTTCAAGACACTGTACACCGTGTACGTCAGGCCCATACTAGAATATGCAGCACCAGAATGGAACCCACACCTGGTCAAGCACGTAAAGAAACTAGAGAAAGTGCAAAGGTTTGCGACAAGGATAGTTCCACAACTCAGGGGTCTGTCCTATGAAGAAAGGTTGAAGGAAATAGGACTAACAACACTGGAGGAAAGAAGGGTCAGGGGAGACATGATAACGACATACAAAATACTGCGGGGAATCGACAAGGTAGACAGTGACAGGATGTTCCAGAGACGGAACACAGAAACAAGGGGACACAACTGGAAGCTGAAGACTCAGATGAGTTAAAGGGATGTTAGGAAGCATTTCTTCAGCCACAGAGTAGTCAGGAAGTGGAATAGTCTAGAGAAAGATATAGTGGAGGCAGGAACCATACATAGTTTTAAGACGAGGTATGATAAAGCTCATGGAGCAGGGAGAGCAGAGACCCAGTAGCAGACAGCGAAGAGGCGGGGCCAGGAGCTGAGTCTCGACGCCTGCAACCACAATTAGGCGAGTACAATTAGGTGAGTACACACACACAGACACACACACACACACACACACACACAGACACACACACACACAGACACACACACACACAGACACACACACACACAGACACACACACACACAGACACACACACACACACACAGATTAGCGTTCCGTTACCTTAACAAGGAATCGTTCAAGACACTGTACACCGTGTACGTCAGGCCCATACTAGAATATGCAGCACCAGTCTGGAACCCACACCTGGTCAAGCACGTAAAGAAACTAGAGAAAGTGCAAAGGTTTGCGACAAGGTTAGTTCCACAACTCAAGGGTCTGTCCTATGAAGAAAGGTTGAGGGAAATAGGACTAACAACACTGGAGGAAAGAAGGGTCAGAGGAGACATGATAACGACATACAAAATACTGCGGGGAATCGACAAGGTAGACAGTGACAGGATGTTCCAGAGAGGGAACACAGAAACAAGGGGACACAACTGGAAACTGAAGACTCAGATGAGTTAAAGGGATGTTAGGAAGCATTTCTTCAGCCACAGAGTAGTCAGGAAGTGGAATAGTCTAGAGAAAGATATAGTGGAGGCAGGAACCATACATAGTTTTAAGACAAGGTATGATAAAGCTCATGGAGCAGGGAGAGCAGAGACCCAGTAGCAGACAGTGAAGAGGCAGGGCCAGGAGCTGAGTCTCGACCCCTGCAACCACAATTAGGTGAGTACAATTAGGTGAGTACACACACACACACACACACACACACACCCTCATCGAACAAGGAACCCAACGGGAAGGAAGGAGACATAAACTACGCTAAGGCCCTATCAGTCCAAGAAGGGCCGAGGAATGAAGGGGGAGAGCAGCTGGGAGTGGGGGTGGTGGTGGGAAAGGCACGACCAGACCACCAAGAGCTACAGGAAAACATTGGGGAGAGACGGAGAGAAAGTCAATGGGAGGCGGAGAGGGAGAAGTCAATGTATATTCACGGCCTTCAGGAGAGCGAATTAGGGACACACAATGAAAGACGGCAGGAGGAAAGTCAGAAGATTGAGAACGTCATTAGAGAAATAGGTGAAGAGGACATGTCTGAGATTGTAAATTTTCAGAGAATAGGGGGGTACGTGAAGGGGAGAAAATGGCCAGTCAAGCTGATCTTCAAGACAGAAACAGTGTGAAACAGGATCCTGCAAGAGAAACCATGGCTGAAGGAATTGTCAGCATACAGGAGGGTGTTCCTAGACCGGGACAGAACAAAAACAGAACGACAGCAGCTGAGGGAGTGGAGGCAAAAGCGAAAGGAGCTAGGAAGAGAGACACAGACAGAATCAGCAGAGAGCAACCAGAACAGGGAAGAGCAACAAGAGCGAGCACACACAGACCCATCCCCAGAACCCCAAAACCAAACACGCTATCCCAACACAGACCACAATCCACACTTACATCCCCCACCCCTCACTATGCTGTAGAATCCCGCAGCACACTGCCAGAGCCCCCACCCCCACAGACCCCCCAAAACAGTGTTGGAGAGGAAACTGAAGGTATGATACACCAACGCGGATGGAATAACGAATAAGTGGGAGGAGTGGCATGAAAGAGTCAAAGAGGCATCACTGGACATCATAGCCCTCACTGAAACAAAACTCACAGGGATGATAACAGATGCCATCTTTCCAATGGGATATCAGATCCTGAGGAAAGACAGAGGGAACAGAAAGGGTGGAGGAGTGGCACTGCTGATAAAAAACTGATGGGATTTTGATGAGCTGGAGAGAGGAGACAGAGGAGAAGCAAGAGATTATATAATAGGAACGCTTCAGTCCGGAGGTCCAAAGGTGATAATTGCAGTGATGTATAACCCACCACAGAACAGCAGGAGGCCAAGGCAAGAGTATGATGAGAGTAATAGAGCGATGGTTGACACACTGGCCGAAGTGGCCAGAAGGGCTTATGCGAGCAGGGCGAAGCTACTGATCATGAGTGACTTCAACCATAAGGAAATCGATTGGGAGAACTTAGAGCCACATGGGGTCCAAGAAATGTGGAGGGCTAAGATGATGGAGGTGGTAATGGAAAATCTCATGTACCAATATGTAAGGGACACTACCAGAGAGAGAGGAGAGGACGAACCAGCGAGATTGGACCTAGTATTCACCTTGAGTAGCGCAGATATTGAGGACATCACACATAAAAGCCCCCTTGGGGCCAGTGATCATATGGTTCTAAGCTTTGTATACATAGCGGCCAGTGAAGAGGCGGGGCTAGAAGCTATGACTCGACCCCTGCAACCACAACTAGGTGAGTACAACTAGGTGAGTACACACACACACACACCAAATGCAAAGACATGAAGATCGGAGAAGGACAAAGAAGACCGCTGACAGAGTACAGGCTAGGTGGACAAAGGCTACAAACCTCGTCAAAGGAGAAAGACCTTGGGGTGAGTATAACGCCAAGCACGTCTCCGGAAGCACACATCTACCAGATAACTGCGGCAGCATTTGGGCGATTGGCAAACCTAAGATTAGCGTTCCATTACCTTAACAAGGAATCGTTCAAGACACTGTACACCGTGTATGTCAGGCCCATACTAGAGTATGCAGCACCAGTCTGGAACCCACACCTGGTCAAGCACGTCAAGAAATTAGAGAAAGTGAAAAGGTTTGCCACATGGGTAGTTCCACAACTCAGGGGACTGTCCTATGAAGAAAGGCTGAGGGAAATAGGACTAACAACACTGGAGGACAGAAGGGTTCTTTCGTAGATTGGGTAATGAACAGACAAGATTGGGATGGTAATTTGGTGTATTGAGGTCGAAATATATAGGGAGGTAATCTCAGAGCCGTAGGCCTATGTCTGTCCTACACTGAGTCTGGCTGGTAACTGCCTCGTAGGAGCGGGCACTCCTCGCATTCAAAAGGGGAGGCCTCGGACATGGTAACCGTTGGTCACGTGAGCAGGGCATGCTCAGTAACAGTTACATCCACGAACTATCACTGGGCTTACAGTGACAGCTCGGCTACGGTACGTATGTCGTCTCGACATACATCTATACAAACTAAAGACAACAGGCATACGACTGATTCTATACAATGCCAAAGTACACAACAGTTGAACATTATACATATACATGTACTACACATAGATATTATCGTGACGTAAAACAATCTACAGTACTATAAGATATATCATGATACATAGAGACTTAAAGATTAAATGAGATCATTTCTAGAAAGTCATGATAAAAGAGATAAAAAAATAATTTTCTTCGATCGATCGAATCTGTCTTCATGTGATCTACGAATTCTGAGGAAATATATTTACGAGGAAAGGTAGTGATTAACAGACAAGGAAGATCTGGTGCACTCAAATCTATACTGTTAAATCTCAGAATTCGGAGAACGTGAACACATTAAAAAAAAAATTCTTTGAATAACACTAAGTTGATATTGTAACACACAATTGAAATACACTTACTACATTATTTATCTATACAGGTTATTTACATTTAACCCCAACTCTGCTAGGGTGAGATTGATATAGGCTGTATGATTATCATCTCTGGGTGGATCAAACTCTGTTACAATAGGTAACTCAATTTCTGATTGAGGGGGATCTACACTGGTATCCACAAATGATACTTGAGTATTTCTCAACACTTGTCGTGTACGTAGGGAATAACGACATTCAGGTTGATCATCTGACTGATCATTAGAGGTAGAGCAACAGGAGAATTATCAGATTCTGTCTCACTTGTCTGGTTGTCAGGGGTTTCAGGGACTTTGTCATCATAGCATACTAATTTCATATATCTAAATGCGATTCTTTAAACTGACCTGTACTAATTTCTCTAACTTTATACTTATTGCCGTTAATATGTTCGACTACTCTGTAAGGACCGACAAACTTTTGATCGAGTTTTGGCATTGCTGAAGTTTTGTTAAAGTTAGCCAACATTACTCTCGAACCCACTTTAACTTTATTCGGTTTGGCTCGAGTGTTAGTGACTCTAGTAAATTCTGCTGTTGACTTATGAAGTGTTTCACGAATTCGTCTGAAAACACTCTGAGCTTGACTGGTACGAACTGCTACGAAATCATCAGGATTGTAAGTCGGTTTCGGATTAGAATATAACAGCTCATAAGGCAAACGCTTATCAATACCATACAATGCATAATGTGGGGTGTCACCTATAGAAGCATTAAAAGCAGAATTTATTGCACACTGAACATCAGGAATGACTTCATCCCAGGTTGCACTATTGGGATTGATGGTAGCTCTCAAGACGTCAGGGACTTTCTTATTCGTTCTTTCTTCTAACCCATTACTAGCAGGATGGTGCAGAACAATGGTTGATTTTGTAATCTTGTACAAAGTACACAAATGTTCTAGGATCTCATTACAAAATTCACCTCCATTATATGTTATGAGGGACTTAGGAGTGGTATGTCTGCAGATTATAAGTTCCTTGAACGCTTTTGCTACTGTTTCAGCAGTCTTATCTGCAATAGGCACTACCTGGAGTCTACCTGGAGAGAATTCCAGGGGTCAACGCCCCCGCGGCCCAGTCTGTGACCAGGCCTCCTGTTGGACCAGAGCCTGATCAACCATTCTGTTACTGCTGGCCGCACGCAGTCCAACGTACGAAACAGCCCGGCTGATCAGGTACCGACTTGAGGTGCCTGTCCAGTGCCTGCTTGAAGACAGCCAGGGGCTTGTTGGTAATCCCCCTGATGTATGCTGGGAGGCAGTTGAACAATCTTGGGCCCCTCACACTTATTGTGTTGTCCCTCAACGTGCTAGTGGCACCCCTGCTCTTCATTGGGGGGATGTTACATCGCCTGCTGAGTCTTTTGCTTTCGTACGGAGTGATTTTTGTGTGCAAGTTTGGTACTAAGCCCTCGAGAATTTTCCATGTGTATATAATAATGTATCTCTCCCGCCTGCGTTCTAGAGAGTACAGGTTTAGGAACTTCAAGCGTTCCCAGTAGTTGAGGTGGTTTATCGCACTTATGCGTGCGGTGAAGGTTCTCTGCACATTTTCAAGGTCAGCAATTTCACCCGCCTTGAAAGGTGCAGTTAGTGTGCAGCAATATTCCAGCCTAAATAGAACAAGCGATCTGTAAAGTGTCAACATGGGCTTGGCATCCCTGGTTTTGAAGGTTCTCATTATCCATCCTGTCATTTTTCGAGCAGATGCAATTGCTACATTGTTATGGTCCTTGAAGGTGAGATCCTCTGACATGATCACTCCCAGGTCTTTGACATTAGTTTT
>WNWK01018855.1:0-39031 GCA_009830355.1 Cherax destructor | reverse complement strand
CGGGATATATATTTTTATTCAATAAACAATATTGATCATATAACATGAAAAATAAACCGTATGGAAAATATATAATACCATACAGTAAATTCATACAATACAATACAATACATAATACCATACAATAAAATAGATAAATAAAATCATAAAACAATAGTCGAATATAGACTAACAACAAATACAATAGACGTAATGTATCTCATAACAATGACAACAGCTGTATATAGACAAAACAAATACATGAAACCAATGTATACCACGTAAATACAACTGACCTGTATGTAGAAAGTTAAAAACTATGATAGAACAATAATGATCACATAACAAGTGCACCAGAACAATAATGACCACATAACAAGTGCACCAGAACAATAATGACCACATAACAAGTGCACCAGAACAATAATGACCACATAACAAGTGCACAAGAACAATAATGACCACATAACAAGTTCAGAACAATAATGACCAACAAGTGCACCAGAACATAATGATCACATAACAAGTGCACCAGAACAATAATGACCACATAACAAGTGCACCAGAACAATAATGACCACATAACAAGTGCACATGACCACAAACTAATTGACCACATAACAAGTGCCCAGAACAATAATGACCACATAACAAGTGCACCAGAACAATAATGACCACATAACAAGTGCCCCAGAACAATAATGCCCCTACAACAGCATAGCAATGTCCCCAGAACAATAATGTCACATAACAATAAGGCAATAATGACAAAACAATGCAAAACAATGACCACATAACAAGTGCACAGAACAATAATGACACATAACAAGTGCACCAGAAAAATAAAATAAAAAGTGCCGACATAAGCCACATAACAAGTGCACCAGAACAATAATGACCACATAACAAGTGCACAGAACAATAATGCCCACATAACAAGTCCCAGAACAAAATGACACATAACAAGTACCAGAACAAAATGATACATAACAAGTGCCAGAACAATAATGACCACATAACAAGTGCACGAACAATAATGACCACATAACAAGTGCACAAGAACAATAATGACCTAACAATTGCACCAGAACAATTGACCACATAACAAGTGCCCCAAGAACAATAATGACCAAACAAGTGCCAGAACAATGACCATAACAAGTGCACCAGAACAAATGACCACATAACAAGTGCACCAGAACAAAAACACATAACAAGTGCACCAGAACAATAATGACCACATAACAAGTGCCCCCAGAACAAAAATGACCAATAACAAATGCCGAACAAATGACCACATAAGAAGTGGACCAGAACAATAATGACCACATAACAAGTGCACCAGAACAATAATGACCACATAACAAGTGCACCAGAACAATAATGACCACATAACAAGTGCACCAGAACAATAATGACTACATAACAAGTGCACCAGAACAATAATGACCACATAACAAGTGCACCAGAACAATAATGACCACATAACAAGTGCACCAGAACAATAATGACCACATAACAAGTGCACCAGAACAATAATGACTACATAACAAGTGCACCAGAACAATAATGACCACATAACAAGTGCACCAGAACAATGACCACATAACAAGTGCACCAGAACAATATTGACCACATAACAAGTGCACCAGAACAATATTGACCACATAACAAGTGCACCAGAACAATAATGACCACATAACAAGTGCACCAGAACAATAATGACCACATAACAAGTGCACCAGAACAATAATGACTACATAACAAGTGCACCAGAACAATAATGACCACATAACAAGTGCACCAGAACAATGACCACATAACAAGTGCACCAGAACAATATTGACCACATAAAAAGTGCACCAGACTACAAAATGAAACCAAATTACCAGCAGATTATTGTCACCACATAAAATACGCCACTGAACAACATCTCGAGATGAATATATTTCCCAAAACAGATATTATTACATAATTATATGGAGGACTTGAAAAAGACATGTCAACAAGGCGCTGATATAGCATCATACTATAATATAGTGTGCTGTGTTGGCGCTGATATAGCATCATACTATTATATAGTGTGCTGTGTTGGCGCTAATATAGCCTCATACTATGATATAGTGTGCTGTGTTGGCGCTGATATAGCATCATACTATAATATAGTGTGCTGTGTTGGCGCTGATATAACATCATACTATAATATAGTGTGCTGTGTTGGCGCTGATATAGCATCATACTATAATATAGTGTGCTGAGTTGGCGCTGATTTAGCATCATACTATAATATAGTGTGCTGTGTTGGCGCTGATATAGCCTCATACTATAATATAGTGTGCTATGTTGGCGCTGATATAGCATCATACTATAATATAGTGTGCTGTGTTGGCGCTGATATAGCTCTTACTATAATATAGTGTGCTGTGTTGGCGCTGATATAGCCTCATACTATAACATACTGTGCTGTGTTGGCGCTGATATAGCCTCATACTATAATATAGTGTGCTGTGTTGGCGCTGATATAGCCTCATACTATAATAGAGTGTGCTGTGTTGGCGCTGATATAGCCTCATCCTATAATAGAGTGTGCTGTGTTGGCGCTGATATAGCCTCATCCTATAATATAGTGTGCTATGTTGGCGCTGATATAACCTTATAATATAATATAGTGTGCTATGTTGGGGCTATAAGTCGAAATTCCTGCATAATTTACCCGGTTTCAACCTGATCTTGGTAACCAGCTTATTAGGAAGTGCTGCCAGTGTTAACTCAGTCAACCTGCCAGTGACACTGTTACCTCAGTTAACCTGCCAGTGACACTGTTAACTCAGTTAACCTGCCAGTGACACTGTTAACTCAGTTAACCTGCCAGTGACACTGTTAACTCAGTTAACCTGCCAGTGACACTGTTAACTCAGTTAACCTGCCAGTGACGCTGTTAACTCAGTTAACCTGCCAGTGACACTGTTAACTCAGTTAACCTGCCAGTGACACTGTTAACTCAGTTAACCTGCCAGTGACACTGTTAACTCAGTTAACCTGCCAGTGACACTGTTAACTCAGTTAACCTGCCAGTGACACTGTTAACTAAGTTAACCTGCCAGTGACACTGTTAACTAAGTTAACCTGCCAGTGACACTGTTAACTAAGTTAACCTGCCAGTGACACTGTTAACTCAGTTAACCTGCCAGTGACACTGTTAACTCAGTTAACCTGCCAGTGACACTGTTAACTCAGTTAACCTGCCAGTGACACTTTTTTTTTTTTTTTTTTTTTTTTTTTTTTTTTTTTTTTTTTTTTTTTTTTTTTTTTTTTTTTTTTTTTTTTTTTTTTTTTTTTTTTTTTTTTTTTTTTTTTTTTTTTTTTTTTTTTTTTTTTTTTTTTTTTTTTTTTTTTTTTTTTTTTTTTTTTTTTTTTTTTTTTTTTTTTTTTTTTTTTTTTTTTTTTTTTTTTTTTTTTTTTTTTTTTTTTTTTTTTTTTTTTTTTTTTTTTTTTTTTTTTTTTTTTTTTTTTTTTTTTTTTTTTTTTTTTTTTTTTTTTTTTTTTTTTTTTTTTTTTTTTTTTTTTTTTTTTTTTTTTTTTTTTTTTTTTTTTTTTTTTTTTTTTTTTTTTTTTTTTTTTTTTTTTTTTTTTTTTTTTTTTTTTTTTTTTTTTTTTTTTTTTTTTTTTTTTTTTTTTTTTTTTTTTAAAAAAAAAAAAAAAAAAAAAAAAAAAAAAAAAAAAAAAAAAAAAAAAAAAAAAAAAAAAAAAAAAAAAAAAAAAAAAAAAAAAAAAAAAAAAAAAAAAAAAAAAAAAAAAAAAAAAAAAAAAAAAAAAAAAAAAAAAAAAAAAAAAAAAAAAAAAAAAAAAAAAAAAAAAAAAAAAAAAAAAAAAAAAAAAAAAAAAAAAAAAAAAAAAAAAAAAAAAAAAAAAAAAAAAAAAAAAAAAAAAAAAAAAAAAAAAAAAAAAAAAAAAAAAAAAAAAAAAAAAAAAAAAAAAAAAAAAAAAAAAAAAAAAAAAAAAAAAAAAAAAAAAAAAAAAAAAAAAAAAAAAAAAAAAAAAAAAAAAAAAAAAAAAAAAAAAAAAAAAAAAAAAAAAAAAAAAAAAAAAAAAAAAAAAAAAAAAAAAAAAAAAAAACGTAACTGCCAGTGACACTGTTACTAGTTAACCTGCAGTGACACTCAGTTAACTCCAGTGACACTGTTAACTCAGTTAACTGCAGTGACACTGTTAACTAGTTAACCTGCCAGTGACACTGTTAACTAGTTAACCTGCCAGTGACACTGTTACTCAGTTAACCTCCAGTGACACTGTTAACTAGTTAACCTGCCAGTGACACTGTAACTAAGTTAACCTGCAGTGACACTGTTAACTAGTTAACCTTCAGTGACATGTTAACTCAGTTAACCTGCCAGTGACACTGTTAACTAGTTAACCTGCCAGTGACACTGTTAACTAGTTAACCTGCCAGTGACACTGTTACTAGTTAACCTGCCAGTGACACTGTTTACTCAGTTAACCTGCCAGTGACACTGTTAACTAAGTTAACCTGCCAGTGACACTGTTAACTAAGTTAACCTGCCAGTGACACTGTTAACTCAGTTAACCTGCCAGTGACACTGTTAACTAAGTTAACCTGCCAGTGACACTGTTAACTAAGTTAACCTGCCAGTGACACTGTTAACTAAGTTAACCTGCCAGTGACACTGTTAACTAAGTTAACCTGCCAGTGACACTGTTAACTCAGTTAACCTGCCAGTGACACTGTTAACTAAGTTAACCTGCCAGTGACACTGTTAACTAAGTTAACCTGCCAGTGACACTGTTACTAGTTAACTCCAGGACACTGTTAAGTTAACCTGCCAGTGACACTGTTAACTAGTTAACCTGCCAGTGACACTGTTAACTAAGTTAACCTGCCAGTGACACTGTTAACTAGTTAACCTGCCAGTGACACATGTTAACTAGGATTTAACTTCTGCCAGTGACACTGTTAACTAAGTTAACCTGCCAGTGACACTGTTAACGCTAAGTTAACCCTGCCAGTGACACGTTAACTAAGTTAACTGCCAGTGACACTGTTAACTCAAGTTAACCTGCCAGTGACATGTTAACTAAGTTAACCTGCCAGTGACACTGTAACCAAGTTAACCTGCCAGTGACACTGTTAACCAGTTAACCTGCCAGTGACACTGTTAACTAAGTTAACCTGCCAGTGACACTGTTAACTAAGTTAACCCAGTGAACTGTTAACTAAGTTAACTCCAGTGACACTGTTAACTAGTTAACCTGCCAGTGACATGTTAACTATTAACCTGCCAGTGACACTGTTAACTAAGTTAACCTGCCAGTGACACTGTTAACTAGTTAACCTGCCAGTGCACTGTTAACTAAGTTAACTGCCAGTGACACTGTTAACAGTTAACCTGCCAGTGACATGTCCAGTGACATGTTAACAGTTAACCTCAGTGACATGTTAACTATTAACCTGCCAGACACTGTTAACTAGTTAACCTGCCGTGACACTGTTAACATGCCAGTGACTGTTAACTAGTTAACCTGCCAGTGATAATAACCTGCCATGCCTGTTAACTAGTTAACCTGCCAGTGACATGTTAACTAGTTAACCTGCCAGTGACACTGTTAACTAAGTTAACCTGCCAGTGACTGTTAACTGTTAACCTGCCAGTGACACTGTTAACTAGTTAACTGCCAGTGACACTGTTAACTAGTTAACTGCCAGTGACACTGTTAACTAAGTTAACCTGCCAGTGACACTGTTAACTAGTTAACCTGCCAGTGACACTGTTAACTCAGTAACTACCAGTACCTGTATGTACTTAACCTGCCAGTGACACTGTTAACTAGTTAACCTGCCAGTGACACTGTTAACTAAGTTAACCTGCCAGTGACACTGTTAAATAAGCTGCACTGCCAGTGACTGTTAACCAGTTAACCTGCCAGTGACACTGTAACTAGTTAACCTCCAGTGACACTGTTAACTCATTAACCTGCCAGACTGTTAACTAGTTAACCTGCCAGTGACACTGTTAACTAAGTAACCTGCCTGACACTGTTAACTAAGTTAACCTGCCAGTGACATGTTAACTATTAACCTGCCAGTGACACTGTTAACTAAGTTAACCTGCCAGTGACACTGTTAACTAAGTTAACCTGCCAGTGACACTGTTAACTAAGTTAACCGTGACAGTTCTATTAACCTGCCAGTGACATGTTAACTAAGTTAACTGCAGTGACACGTTAACTAGTTAACCTGCCAGTGACACTTAATTAACCTCCAGATGTTAACTAGTTAACCTGCCAGTGACACTGTTAACAAGTTAACCCAGTGACACTGTTACTAGTTAACCGCCAGTGACATGTTAACTAAGTACCTGCGTCACTTAACTAAGTTAACCTGCCAGTACACTTTACTAAGTTAACTGCCTGACAGTAACTAGTTAGCCAGTGACACTGTACTAAGTTAACCTGCCAGTGACACTGTTAACTACGCAGTACATACAGTTAAATTACCAGTGACACTGTTAACTAAGTTAACCTCCTGTTGACCTGTTAATAATTGATGCGTGTATATACCTGCCAGTGAACTGTTAACTAAGTTAACCTGCCAGTGACACTGTTAAAGTTAACCTGCCAGACTGTTAATAGTTAACCTAGTGACATGTTAACTGTAATACCGCCACTGTTAACTAGTTAACCTCCGGACACTGTTAACAATTAACCTCCGCACTGTTAATCAGTAACTTTTTCTTGACGTTTAATTATTACTGCCATAGACACTGTTACAAGTTAACCCTGCAGTGACATGTAACTAATTCACCTGCCAGTGACACTGTTAACATTAACCTCGGAGAACACTGGCATTCCTAACGTGACACTGTACTAAGTTAACCAGTAACCGACGTTAATAGTTAACCTGCCAGTGACACTTTATAAGTTAACCTCCAGTGACACTTTAACTCTTACCACGCAGTGAGTGTTAACTAAGTTAACCTCCAGTGACCTGTTAACTAAGTTAACCCTGCAACACTGTTAAATAATTACCTGCCAGTGTAAAACTTTAACCTGCATATTAACTTTAACAGTAACTTACGTTAACTCAAATACTAGTTAACCTGCCAGTGACACTGTCTATCTACTTTGTCCGTTTCTTATGTATGTCTGTGTTTATTTGTCTGTCTATCTGACAGAGACAGAGAACCAACGAACCTTTCCATGTATGACAGAAAAATATAAATTTGTAAAACTGTGTAATACCATATAAAGTCCTTTATTTGTCTACACATCCTGTGAATGACTGTCTGGGTTGAGTCTGCAGTATCTTCCTACATCTCTGGCTCACACCTCATAATGACGCAAGGTGTGACGCAGTCCAGCACATTCTTTTACAGTGATCGAATTTAGTTTTCATGAATTATAAGAACTCTGCATAGCAGGTGGCCCGTGGCCTGGTGGCAAAGCTCTCGCTTCACGCGCTGAGTGTCCGGGTTCGATTCCAGGTAAGGATAGAAACACTGGGCGTATTTCCTTACAACTGTTGTCCATGGTCACTTATCAGTTAAATAGGTACCTGAGTGTTAGTGGACTGGTGTGGGTCCCATCCTGGGACCTAATTTGTGGGAAATGCTCTGCATAACAAGCGGCTTTATGTATGGTAGTATGTCATTGATGTTAGCTATGGTCTGTATACCTTATACATGTACTTGTAGAAATAAAGATATTATTATTATTATTATTATTATATGTCCCGTTAAGTGGTAAATAAAAGTTTAAACTGAAATTTCAATTGTAATTTCAGTTGTTGCAAATAAAAACGCTGATATAAACGCTGATGCTGTCCAACCATAGTCCTTATAATTAACTTCATCTTCTACATAAACGTCAGAGGTGATAAACAAAACCTCTAATTATAATTTCAATTCGAGGAACAGTAAATAAGAGTTGAAATTTCAATTTATCTTAAAGGAAAAGTAAACAAAAGTTGAGATACGAACGCTGGTGTTGTCGTCTGCCTCCCAGGTGTCAAGATGTCAGGCAAGACCACCAGAGCCAACCGTTTAGAGACTGATATAGAGCGCAGTAGAGAAGAATCTAACTGGAAGAGGGTTATAGAGCTGGCTGAGCACCTCAAGGCTAGGAACCAGCCTGGTTTAGGTACGTGTGGAGGGAAGTTAGATGTCTTGGGACGGACTTAAGGCCACCACGGGCACCCACCCCTTTCAAGGGTACACGTATACATACACTTACATAAATTATCATATATAGCAGCATATGTGTAGATTACCCACCAGGAGAGCCACAAAAAAAGTCGAAGTGACTTATATCCATTGGGGTCCTTGACTTACATTGGATCCTTGACTTACATTGGGGTCCTTGACTTACATTGGGGTCCTTGACTTACATTGGGGTCCTTGACTTACATTGGGGTCCTTGACTTACATTGGGGTCCTTGACTTACATTGGGGTCCTTGACTTACATTGGGTCCTTGATTTTCATTGGGGTCCTTGATTTTCATTGGGGTCCTTGACTTACATTGGGGTCCTTGACTTACATTGGGTCCTTGATTTTTATTGGGGTCCTTGATTTTCATTGGGGTCCTTGACTTACATTGGGTCTTTGATTTTCGTTGGGGTCCTTGACTTACATTGGGGTCCTTGACTTACATTGGGGTCTTTGATTTTCATTGGGGTCCTTGACTAACATTGGGGCCCTTGACTTACAATGTTACAATGTGTAATTACAATTCTGGTTTGCTAAGTACAAAGAAAGTCACTATTATGCCGGGGCATTTTGGGCAGACTAATCCTAGTACATAATAACTACTTGAATCTAGATAACAGTGGTTAACTTGTATTAAAATCTTTATTTAATCTTAATACTAATGTGAGGTAGTCAAGATGGAGGTTTATAAGAATAATAATATTGAAGTTGCACATAAAAACAATATTACAAATAATGGTTCAAACAGTAATATTTTATGGATTGGCAGATGTTTAATAGACCTGATCGCTAAAGCTCTCGCTTCACATGGCGAGGGTCTGCGTTTGATTCCCAGCGCGGGTAGAAACATTGGGTGTTTCTTTACACCAGTTGTCTATATTCACCCATCAGTAAAATAGGTACCTGGGTGTTAGTAGACTGGTGTGGGTCGCATCCTGGGACAAGGACCTGATTTGTGGGAAATGCTCAGCATAACGAGGGGCTTTCTATATAGTAGTATGTCATTGATGTCAGCTATGGTCTGTATACCTTATACATGTATGTACTTGTAGTAAATAAAGATATATTATTATTATTATATTGAGAAATGAGATGATTTTTAAGCAAAGTTCTAAATTTATAAGTAATCAGGGGATCCTTACCGATTCAGATAGTGAATTCCAGATCTTCGGGCCCTTATGTACATTGCAGTTTTGCATAGTGTGAGACTGACACGAGGGATGTCGAAGAGTGCCTTATGCCTTGTGTTGTGACTGTACGTTCTGTTGTAGCTATCAAGGAGAAGTTTAAGTGGAGGGTTTATATTGGAGTTTAATGTTCTGTATATATATAGTAGGCACAATAATATTAGTGTATGTCTCATATATTTAGTAGGTTCAAGCTTTTGAAGAGTGGTGGGGTGTGCTGTCTGGCACAGGAGCTGGTAATCATCCACACAACATCTTTTTGTTGGATTATTAAAGGTTTAAGGTGGTTGGCTGTAGTTGATCCCCAGGCACAAATACCATAGGTGAGGTAGGGATATTTTAGAGAGTGGTATAGGGTAAGGAGCATAGTTTGGGGTACATAGTATCGCATCTTGGAAAGGATGCCTACTGATTTGGAAATTTTCTTGGAGATATGCTGGATCTGGGAATGATATTTAAGATTACAGTCAAGGAGAATATTTATTTATTAACACATCGGCCGTTTCCCACTAAGATAGGATGGCCCGAAAAAAAAAACTTTCATCATCATCATTCACTCCATCATTGTCTTACCAGAGGTGCACTTTACACTACAGTTATAATTTCTAGGAGAAGATCTAGAAATTTACCCTCTGTCTCTTGTAATAGGGGAACCATTTATCGATATACAGTGGACCCTCCGTTATCGGACGTACAGTGGACCCCCGAGTATCGTAAAAACTTCATTCCAGAATCCTGCTCAAGTGCCATTACTGAACGAATTTACTCCCTTAAGAAATAATGTCACTTAGGTTAGTCTATTTCAGACCCCCAAAAATACACTTCCACAAGCACTTACAATATTATACTTACATAATTGTACGATTTCCGGGGTGTACGTAACTCAGGGGTCCACTGTAATCCGTTCCAGAAGGTCGGCCTAAATCTGAGAAGGCCGAAAACCGAAATAATATTTCCCATAAGAATTAATGTAAATACAATTACAGTGGTACTTCGGTTTTTGTACAGCTCCCAACTTGAACAATTATGTAAGTGTATTATTGTAAGTGCTTTTGTAAGTATATTTTTGGGGGTCTGAAATAGACTAATCTAATTTACATTTGTCCTTATGGGAACAAATTCGTTCAGTAACGGCGCTCGAACAGCATTCTGGAATGAATTATCGACAAAAACCGAGATACCACTGTAATCTGTTCCAGACACCCAAAAATATTAACAAAAAATAATTTTTTTAAAGATTAACTTTAGTTTTACATACACAAAACAATGAGAACTAAATAAAATGACTAATGAAATGGATAAATGAACATTTAAATCACTATTACATACCTTTATTGAAGACTCTTGTTGGCTTATGGAAGACAGGGAGGAGGAGAGAGAGGGAGGACTGATTATTGTTTGGAAGGGGAATCTACCTCCATAAGGACTTTAGGTATCAAAGCCCTCTCTGGGGTTACTTCCCTTCTTTGTCATTTACTGGCACTATGACCAGCTTGAGAGTCACTGGACCCCTGTCGCTCAAAAAAACTGTCCTGAAGTGGGACAAGGTTTTGTCACTAAACATTTGTGGATATGGCTTGTTTCAGCTTGGTCAGGGTGGTATTTCTCCACAAAACTTTGCACCTCCCTCCACTTTGCACAAATGTCCTTAATCGCTGAAGAAGGCACATCCTTCCCTCTCTCTTCCTCCTCCTCTGAACCAGTTTCCTCAGCTCTGGTCTGTTGCTGTTGCTATGGTCTGTTGCTCTTGCAGCTCTTCAGTGGTTAGCTCTTCCCTGTGGTCCTCCACCAACTCTTCCACATCCTTGCCACTCACCTCCAACCCCATGGACTTCCCCAAAGACACAATAGATTCCACAACAGACAGAGGGTCGGCAGGGTCAGGGTCAGCCTCAAACCCTTCAAAATCCTTGTCAAGGACACATTCTGGCCACAGTTTTCTCCAAGCAGAGTTCAAAGTCCTGGAAGTCACCTTCCTGCCAAGCCTTACCTATAAGGCTTATGCAATGAAGGATATTGAAGTGATTCCTCCAGAACTCTCTTAGGGTCAAGTCAGTGTCCGAGGTCACTTCAAAGCACCTTTGAAACATTGCTTTCGTGTAGAGTTTTTTGTAGTTAGAAAAGACCTGCTGGTCAATGGGCTGGATGAGAAGAGTGGTGTTAGGAGGCAAGAACTTCACTGTTATAAAACTTTACTCCACAGACAATAGGTCTACCAAGTTTGGAGGATGAGCAGGAGCTTTGTCCAGTACCAGGAGGCACTTGAATGGCAATTTATTTTCCTGGGGGTATTTTTTTACACTGGGGCCAAACACTTCATGGACCCAGTCAGTGAAAATTTGCCTTGTGACCCATGCCTTATTATTAGCTTTCCACATCACACACAATTTATTCTTGACGACATTGTTTTTTTTTGAACACTCTGGGATTTCAGAGTGATACACCAGTAAAGGCTTCACTTTGAAATCCCCACTAGTGTTACCACAAAACAAAAGAGTAAGCCTATCCTTCATAGGCTTGTGTCCTGGCAGTGCCTTTTCCTCCTGCGTGATGTAGGTCCTCTTTGGCATTTTCTTCCAAAAGAGGCCTGTTTCGTCACAATTGAACACTTGTTGGGGGAGGAATCCTTCAGCCTCTATGTACTCCTAGAATTCATGCACGAATTCTTCAGCCGTATGTTTGTCTGAACTTGCAGCCTCGCTATGCCTTTCAACACTGTGTATGCCACTACGCTTTTTAAATCTCTTAAACCAGCCTTTGCTGGCCTTAAATTCACTAACAGCAGCATTCGTTCCAGGCATTTTATTCACGAGATCCGCATGCAACTGCCTTGCCTTTTCACAAATGATTGACTCCACAACACTATCCACCGATTTGTTTATCGTTGATCCACACCAACAATAACTTCTCCACATCTTCGATTATTGGTGATCTTTGTTAGCATATTTACCCCTTCCGCAACATTAGCTTCCTTGATTTCTACTTTCTTTGCCAGGATGGATGGAAGTGATTATTGATTTGGATTTCCCATACATCCTGGCAAGCTCGAGCACACGTACACCACTTTCGTACTTTGCTACAATTTCTTTCTTGAATTCTATCGTGTTTCTCACTTTCTTTACCAAAGGGCTGGCACTAGGAACTTCAATCAACAACCACAAAAAAACAATGGATTATAATGAAATGTTTGGATGAATGCGCGGAGTCTTGCTCACTCACCGAGAGACACAGCCAGACTGACTCACGAATGTGGCGGAGTGGCGGGTGGACGCGTCCAGTACGGCTGATATCCAAGTTGGCCGAAATCCGGGATAGAATTTCGGCCAAAAAAGGGCCGAAATCCAAATTGGCTGATACCCGGAACTGCCGGTATCCGAGGGTCCACTGTATTAAGTTGGATATTTAAGGCTCTGTTTCCAAACAGCATGAAGTATGTTTTGACTTACATTGGGGTCCTTGATTTACACTGGGGTTAGTTAAGTAAGCAAATTTATTCATGTACAGTTATGCACTCTCTTTGAATGGTTGCAATTCTCTTATATACATACATACATGTGTATGTAAATAATAATAATAATAATAATAATAATAATCTTTATTTCTATCAGTACATGATACAACTTATACAGACCATAGCTGACATCAATGACATACTATATAGAAACTACCTGGTTATGTAGAGTATTTCTAGCAACTTAGGTTAATTTTGTCCCCAGGATGCAACCCACACCAGTCTACTAACACCCAGGTACCTACTTACTGCTAAATGAACAGTGACAGCAGGTGTTACAAAAGGATTAATTTAAGTGTCTCGCTAAGTATATCAAAGAAGCGAGAAGAGAAAATTTGAGAAGTTTAGGTTAAACTTCTTTCATATATATAGCCTGTGAAATTTTTCCTCTTGTAACAATGAGTCGAATTAATGACAACTCTATGTTTAGTATAATATTTCTTTTACTAGGTTTTTTGTTAAATTAAAATCAGGAGATAATAATCGGACAGTAACTTAATATCTTTAATATTAAATTGTTTTAAAGAAATCAAATATTCTCTTTACTGAATATAGGTTCTTCAGAACAACAATGGCCATAAATCTCGAGACATAATTAATCTTATTTACATATATATATTCTTTAGAAATACCATCCTTGACCGTACAATAATCACTAGATTCAAGTGAGAAATTATCCTAGAATATAAAAACAACGACAAACAAGAACCCCGCTGAGACTTTCAATATAATAGTAATAGGAGTACTGACACTCCCGTCTTACAATAAAGACTACTGTAACACTTAGAAAACTCTCAGAACAGAAAAGACTGTACTTCATTGAAACCTAAGAGTAGCGAAATCAAACAAAGGAACCGTGAGTAAGCCAAGATGCGAGTCTATACAGAGCTCAAGGAAGAGGAGACTATCCAAGGCTAGAGTTAGGCTGGAACTGCTTCAGACAACGCCTCCTCACCAGATGTCACCTTGGTATATGAACTCTACCCGAGAAACCAAAAGACTCAACTACCCTGTGGTAGTTAGGACAGCAGTCCCAGACTTAAATCAATAAAAGACAACCTACCTATACACATAGCTAAATTTATAGGGACAGATAATACTATAAAGCACAATAGCATTATTTTAGCTATTAATAATGATATCAGAAATATAGTATTAAGTGAATAGGAAATAATATACATATATCACACATATTCTTTGTGTCTTCTGGACAGGGACACAACAGCAGGTGTCTTAAGAAAACATGTCCTAATGTTTCCACCCATACCAGGGATCAAACCATGGACTTCAATGTTTGAGCGGAGTGCTTTACCCACCCAGCCACGGGACACCTCATACGTTAAAGTGACTTATTTTCATTGGGGTCCTTGATTTTTCACAGTAAGCTATATTCAGGTCCTCCCATTCCATGGATCAAACTTGATTGTCTCTCATTATGTTCTGTATGTTCCATCTGGGTTTAGCACTTCCCTTGATTATAATGATTTATTCAGGGTCTCTCTTGTTAGAAAGCCTCTCAAAGGAGGTGCCTTGATGCTGGTGCAGGACTCTTGATCCAAGGAACTGGGCTGATTGTCCCCGACCTCGGAAAAAACTGAATACGTACCTTTCATTCCCCAGGTGCTGTGCCTTTAAGGTACCTTTAAGGTATCTCTAAGGTACCTTTAAGGAAATGACTTGATGCTGTTAAATGATTCTTGATCCACAATGAGCACACTCACTCACTCACTTTATTTTTTCTTTATTGGTTATCCCACTTTGGTGGGAAATGGCCAGTGTGTTAGAAGAAATTAACAACTATGTATTTTTTTCAGAAACCCTAGCCAATTTTCTTATCGGAGAAGGAAAACTTGAGTCGTACCTGGAGGAGAATCCTCCAACAGAGAGTAACATTCCTAAAGCTAAGAATGGTTTGGCTGAAGCACGAAGGTATCTGCTTATGTGCATCGGAGAACCAGCCAAGAAGGTGAGATACAATGACATGGCTAACAGTTTTGCATTATAAAGAATTTTGAAAAGAAATTTCCCTTACCCATGCTACAATGTCTGAAAATATAACGTATAAAATAGTTAATGCTAGCTAAAGATTGGTATTTTATCAATATAGTAAGTACTATTTAGGTACACATAAGTACAGTTATCATGCACAGTAACTTATGTAAATTACCCAGAAGTAAGTAAGTAAGAAAGTTTATTCAGAAGAACCCAAGAAAGTGACTTATTTCCATTGTGGTTCTTGTATTGTTATGTTATGTAAACATAACTAAATGAAATCTTGCTTTTAAATGGTAAAAAAGATTTGAGGTAAATTGAGTTATCTCTTAGGTAGCAGTAATTTGATGGCTGATTGCATGAGTACATTTAGGTAGTGTGTGCCCCCAGTTTACTGGATAGAGGATCGAGCCTCCACCACTGCTTACACTTAGTGACCCATATGGTTTAACACTTCATATAAATACAAATAAATGAATGGGTAAAATTTGATTCTCGTATGCCTTGGCGTCATGCAGTAGTGCTGTATCTTATGAATATTGTTCCCCTGGTGGAAGATTTAGACACTTGTTGCTCGTCCATGCTCAAGGGAGGCAATAAAGGTTTACATTTTTCTTTGACACATCAATTATCATGCTTATACAGTTATTGAAATGCATAAGCCTTGACCCTGTACGTGACACATTGTAATTTTATAGTGGTATTGATCCCTAGTGGCAGTTACGAGAAGTAGTTTTTGTCCATTTTGTACTTTACTGACCATTACAGACAGGCCCTGCTTATACAGCAGGTTAGGTTCTGGGCCACTGCTGGGCCCTGCTTATACAGCAGGTTAGGTTCCAGGCTACTGCTGTGTAAAGTAAAAATCAATGTAAAGTGAAACATAGCCTTTTTTTACTTTGAAATGTATATAAAAGCCTGATAACATGTTTGCACTATCATATACAGGTACCATCCAACTTTCGACCAAGCTTAGTTCTGACCAACCGGTCGCAAGTCAAATGGACGTAAGTTGAACCTTAGAAAATTGCTGATAGGGATAGTAGTAGTTATACATGTGGTGGAAAAGTCAGCTGGTACATAAGAATGAAAGGTTACAAAAGCTATGGATTGGGTAGCATAAAAAATAGGTTGGGCAAATGTATATGGATGGATTTGAGAAGGCATGTTTCAATGTCCCTTCTCTATTACATAAGAACATAAGAAAGGAGGAACACTGCAGCAGGCCTGTTGGCCCACACACGTAGAGGTAGTAGTTATGGTATAAAATACCGACACAATTGAAAAATAAACACAAAAGCAGTATAATGTGATCCTTTATTGACAACGTTTCACCCACACAGTGGGCTTTATCAAGTTACAAACAGATCTACCTGGGTGAAAGGTACGAGAGTATATATAGGATGGAGTCAGGTGGAGAATACTGCATGTGACAATCTTCTGAGTAGGGTGACTGTTACAAAAAGACACGATATCTATTAGTAATAGACATCTCCAGTGAACACTAGAAAGGATACCCCTTCTAGCATCCAGCCTGTTACTGGGCTTTTGCAACAAAGTCAGTATCCTGGTCCAGTTATCCGATATATTCAATAGTCTCCAGGAGGATTACAACTGGTAGGGTACTAACCAAAGCATAAAATTTAATGTTTATTAACAAAGTTAGTGTCTAGGGTTTCAAAGTAAATAAATGTACATATGATCAGGATGTTCAGTAAGTAATGCATTAGGAGATTAATTAGGAGGTTAGCTCCTACACTGCTCTCATATACCATAAGGCTGTGCTGAGGGCACATATATCCAAATGACTCTGAAGTACCATCAGGTACAATGTCAGTAAGTACAATAATACAGATATATACAAATATGAATAGAAGTGTGTATGAGTGTGCTCCAGGTAACTGTAAGACTCGCCTCAACCAGTGTCCGACCGAACAACTTCTCATAAGCTAGCTTCTCTAACAAACTGACAATCAGAACAGCTTGATTGACCAGTAAAATGACCAATTCACAGAAAAGCAATATAACAAGCAACAGCAACACAGCATCAGGAACCAGGAGATAGAAAATCGACCCTAACTGGGGACCATCAATAGATCCTCCAAAATAGTCACAAATCTCCCTTACTACTGAATCCAGGTTCAGCATAAAAATCCCAGACTGTGACAGTGCACAGATGCCTTATCGAATTAGGTCAGGAGCTGTAGCTAGAGACCTGAGTTATCTCAGAGTGTCAATGTGACACACAACCCAGAAAAACGTCGAAAATCACTGTCTAGTCTATCCTCTGTGAACAGAGTTGCACAGAGTCCTGAGAAGTATGTTTCGTCTTACCACCGAATACATATTCTACCCAAACAGAGTCTAAATGGCGAGAAAATAAGAAGAAACAGGAGAGAGGTGTAGACTCAACGATGTCCAGCTGCGTAGTGATCTCGAGGAAGGAGAAGCAGCCACCCACCTCAGGTGGAATCACGTGACTCCCTCCCAGAAACTAGGCGCCGGCAGCATAACAAGCGAAATGTCATAAGCGGTAGTTTGCCAACTCCAAGGCAGCTACTACAAACATGAGCACAATTTATAATGTTACATCCTAGCTATTACAAAAGCTAAGTCAAATAATGTCAAATAATATTATAAAGCAAGATATTAACGATTTAGCTATTATCGAGAATATCAGCAATATAAAATTATAAGAAAAAGGAAAATATACATTATAAATTTATATATATACATTGGGGCCCATTCTGGGGTCGCAATAGTGACAGAGTCTAGGACCTTGGGTAACTTTAAAAAGAGATTGGGCAAGTATACTAGTAGACCATTTGCAGTGTTCCTCCATTCTTATGTTCTTATGTGGGAAAGCGATGAAGTTTCTTGGCAAGGGGTTCAGCTATGTTGTAGAAGCTGCTGTTCTGGTTGAAGTTTTTGGATATACAGATAAGTGCTGACTCCAGGATTCTTCAGTATTGAGTGTTGTCTTCTCTGGCGATAAGTCTTGCGTTTCTGTAGTTGATTAAATGGTTGTGTGAATTTCATTGTTGAACACAGGCATTCTTTGGATCGTCAGATCTGCCTGCGTACTGGTGTTCTGAAATATATGTTTGGAGGTCTCTGGATGTTTTGCCAACATATAATTTGCTGCAGTCATTACAAGGGATTGTGTATACCCCTGCAGAGGATTGAAGCTTGTCCTGTCTGTTACTGGTAATGTCCTTGATGGTGGTATTTGTGGAGGTAGATACTTGGAATGAGGTAATGGAAAAGATGTTGGAAACGTGTTTGGCAATGGAGTTGGTGGGGAGGACTATGTATCTCTTCTCAATAGACTTTAAAATGAAGCTTTAAAGTCTATCGAGGAGGATTCTCGTAAGACTTCAGAGAATCGGGAGGATTCTCGCTAAGACTTAAGAGATGTTGAAGCTACCTTTGTTTTGTTTAATTCTGTTAGAAACAGCGATTAATGCTGAAGAAGTGTTCAATTTATCAAACATAATCTAGTACAAATGTTGAAACTTATACCTCATAATGTATATGCCATGTTATATCTTATATAATGTATAAACCACCTAATACAGTGGACCCCCGAGTTTCGTAAACCCCGGAAATCGTACAATTATGTAAGTATAATATTGTAAGTGCTTGTGGAAGTGTATTTTTCGGGGGGTCTGAAATAGACTAAACTACGTGACATTTTTCCTTAAGGGAGTAAATTCGTTCGGTAATGGCGCTTAAGCAGACTTCAGGAGTGAAGTTTTTACGAAACTCGGGGGTCCACTGTATAAAGAAATCCATCCTCATGTACCCTTGTGCTTCTTGTAACTCATCTAATGACCATATAAACTGTTATTGCAAAACAAATTATTGATTTAATTTGTTTAATCTGATTTAATAATTCTATTATGTAGACATATAAAACTGTAAATGATCCAAAATTATAAAACTACAGTGGTACCTCGACTTACGATGGTCCCCAAACACACCCTTTTATGTAAGTTTATTTTTTTAAATGCTTTTGTAAGTGTACTTTTAGGGGTCTAAACAGACTAGTCTATTTTACATTATTTCTTAAGGAGATAAATTCGTTTGGTAATGGCACTTGAACAGCATTCTGGAATGAAAAAATATCGTAAGTCGAGGTACCACTGTATTATGTTTCAATTTTTTTTTTTTTTTTTTTTTTTTCCAACAAGTCGGCCGTCTCCCACCGAGGCAGGGTGACCCAAAAAGAAAGAAAATCCCCAAAAAGAAAATACTTTCATCATCATTCAACACTTTCACCACACTCATACATAATCACTGTCTTTGCAGAGGAGCTCAGATACGACAGCTGAGAAAAGTCCCTCCCAGCTGTCACTATCTCAGACCCCTCCTTTAAAGTGCAGGCATTGTACTTCCCATTTCCAGGACTCAAGTCGAACTAAATCAATTAACTGGTTTCCCTGAATCCCTTCACAAAATGTTACCCTGCTCACACTCCAACAGATCGTAAATGTCCCAAAAACCATTCGTCTCCATTCACTCCTATCTAACACGCTCACACATGCTTGCTGGAAGTCCAAGCCCCTCGCCCACAAAACCTCCTTTACCCCTTCCCTCCAACCTTTTCTTGGACGACCCCTACCCCGCCTTCCTTCCCCTACAGATTTATACGCTCTCCAAGTCATTCTACTTTGATCCATTCTCTCTAAATGACCAAACCACCTCAACAACCCTCTTCAGCCCTCTGACAAATACTTTTAGTAACTCCACACCTCCTAATTTCCACATTCCGAATTTTCTGCATAATATTTACACCACACATTGCCCTTAGACAGGACATCTCCACTGCCTCCAGCCTCCTCCTCGCTGCAGCATTTGCAACCCATGCTTCACACCCATATAAGAGTGTTGGTACCACTATACTTTCGTACATTCCCTTCTTTGCCTCCATGGATAACGTTTTTGTCTCCACAGATACCTCAATGCACCACTCACCTTTTTCCTTCATCAATTCTATGGTTAACCTCATCCTTCATAAACCCATCCGCTGACACATCAACTCCCAAATATTTGAAAACATTTACTTCTTCCATAATCCCTCTCTCCAATGTGATATCCAATTTTTCTTTATTTAAATCGTTAGATACCCTCATCACCTTACTCTTATCTATGTTCACTTTTAACTTTCTACCTTTACACACTCTCCCAAACTCGTCCACTAACCTTTGCAACTTTTCTTTAGAATCTCCCATAAGCACAGTATCATCAGCAAAAAGTAACTGTGTCAACTCCCATTTTGCATTTAATTCTCCATAATTTAATCCCACCCTCTCCCCAACACCCTAGCATTTACTTTTTACAACCCCATCTATAAATATATTAAACAACCATGGTGACATTACACATCCCTGTCTAAGACCTACTTTTACCGGAAGTAATCTCCCTCTCCCTACACACCCTAACCTGAGCCTCACTATCCTCATAAAAACTCTTTACAGCCTTCAGTAACTTACTACCTATTCCATACACTTGCAACATTTGCCACATTGCTCCCTATCTACTCTATCATATGCCTTTTCTAAATCCATAAATGCAATAAAAACTTCTCTACCTTTTTCTAAATACTGTTCACATATATGCTTCACTGTAAACACTTGATCTACACATCCCCTACCCACTCTAAAGCCTCCTTGCTCATCTGCAATCCTACTCTCTGTCTTACCTCTAATTCTTTCAATAATAACCCTGCCATACACTTTACCTGGTATACTCAGTAAACTTATTCCCTATAATTTTTTCACTCTCTTTTATCCCCTTCCTTTATATAAAGGAACTATACATGCTCTCTGCCAATTCCTAGGTACCTTCCCTCTTTCATACATTTATTAAACAAAAATACCAACCACTCCAGCACTATATCCCCCCCTGCTTTTAACATTTCTGTCATGATTCCGTCAATTCCAGCTGCTTTACCCCCTTTCATTCTACGTAATGCCTCACCACCTCCCCCACACTCACATCCTGCTCTTCTTCACTCCTAAACGATGTTGTACCTCCCTGGCCAGTACATGAAATTACCGCCTCCCTTTTTTCATCGACATTTAAAAGTTCCTCAAAATATTCCCGCCATCTACCCAATACCTCCAGCTCCCCATCTACTAACTCCCCTACTCTGTTTTTAACTGACAAATCCATTCGTTCCCTAGGCTTTCTTACCTTGTTTATCTCACTCCAAAAATTTTTCTTGTTTTCAGCAAAATTTCTTAACAGAGCCTCTCCCATTCTTTCATCCGCTCTTCTTTTGCACTCTCTCACCACTCTCTTCACCTTTCTTTTACTCTCCATATACTCTGCTCTTCTATTTACACTTCTGTTTTGTAAAAACCTCTCATAAGCTACCTTTTTCTCTTTTATCACACCCTTTACTTCTTCATTCCACCACTCACTCCTCTTTCCTCCTGCACCCACCCTCCTATAGCCACAAACTTTTAAAAATGTCATGTTCAAATTATGTTCAAATTTCATAGCTTAAATACTCAACTATACTTATATTGTAAACTGTCTACTATAATTCTTACCATTTAGCCTCAAAACCCCTTACTTAATTGCTCAAAGAAAAATAGTTTATCAAATATAATCTAGTACAAATGTTGAAACTTATACCTCATGTATCCTTATGTATCCGTGTGCTCCCTGTAACTCATCTAATGACCATATAATTTGTTATTGCAACACAAATTATTGATTTAATTTGTTTAATCTGATTTAATTAATTTTATAAATAAGACAAAAGTATAAAACTGTTTCAAAAATGTCATGTATAAATTTTTATTTTATTTTATTAACACATCGGCCGATTCCCACCAAGGAAGGGTGGCCCGAAAAAGAAAAACTTTCGTCATCATTCACTCCATCACTGTCTTGCCAGAGGGGTGCTTTATACTACAGTTATAAAACTGCAACATTAACACCCCTCCTTCAGAGTGCAGACACTGTACTTCCCATCTCCAGGACTCAAGTCCGGCCTGCCGGTTTCCCTGAATCCCTTCATAAATGTTACTTTGCTCACACTCCAACAGCACGTCAAGTATTAAAAACCATTTGTCTCCATTCTTCTTCTTTCAACACGTCGGCCGTTTCCCACCGAGGCAGGGTGGCCCAAAAGGAAAAACGAAAGTGTCTCCTTTTACATTTAGTAATATGTATACTCAGGAGAAGGGGTTTGTCTCCATTCACTCCTATCAAATACGCACACGCATGCTTGCTGGAAATCCAAGCCCCTCACACACAAAACCTCTTTTACCCCCTCCCTCCAACCTTTCCTTGGCCGACCCCTACCCCGCCTTCCCTCCACTACAGATTTATACACACTCGAGGTCATTCTGTTTCGTTCATTCTCTCTCCATGTCCGAACCACCTCAACAACCCCTCCTCAGCCCTCTGGATAATAGTTTTGGTAATCCCGCACCTCCTCCTAATTTTCAAACTCCGAATTCTCTGCATTATATTCACACCACACATTGACCTCAGACATGACATCTCCACTGCCTCCAGCTTTGTCCTCGTTGCGACATTCATCACCCATGCTTCACACCCATATAAGAGTGTTGGTATAACTATACTCTCATACATTCCCCTCTTAACTTCCATGGACAAAGTTCTTTGTCTCCACAGACTCCGAAGTGCACCACTCACCCTTTTCCCCTCATCAATTCTATGATTCACCTCATCCTTCATAGACCCATCTGCTGACATGTCCACTCCCAAATATCTGAATACATTCACCTCCTCCATACTCTCTCTCCCTCCAATCTGATATCCAATCTTTCGTCACCTATTCTTTTTGTTATCCTCATCACCTTACTCTTTCCTATATTCACTTTCAATTTTCTTCTTTTACATACCTTACCAAATTCATCCACCAACCTCTGCAACTTCTCTTCAGAATCTCCCAAAAGCACAGTGTCATCAGCAAAAAGCAACTGTGATAACTCCCACTTTGTATTTGATTCTTTGTCTTTTAACCCCACACCTCTTGACAAGACCCTCGCATTCACTTCTCTTACAACCCCATCTATAAATATATTGAACAACCACGGTGACATCACACATCCCTGTCTAAGCTTAGCCTACTTTTAACGGGAAATAATCTCCCTCTCTCCTACACACACTAACCTGAGCCTCACTATCCTCATAAAAGCTCTTCACTACTTTCAGTAACCTACCTCTTATTCCATACACCTGCAACATCTGCCACATTACCCCCCTATCCACCCTATCATACGCCTTTTCCAAATCCATAAATGCCACAAAAACCTCTTTACCCTTATCCAAATACTGTTCACCTATATGTTTTACTGCAAACACTTGGTCTACACACCCCCTACCTTTTCTAAAGCCACCTTGTTCATCTGCTATTCTGCTCTCCGTCTTACTCTTAATTCTTTCAATAATAACTCTACCATACACTTTACGTGGTATACTCAACAGACTTCTTCTTCTTTCTTTCAACACGTCGGCCGTTTCCCACCGAAGTGGGGTGGCCCAAAATGAAAAACGAAAGTTTCCCATTTTACATTTATTAATATATACAGGAGAAGGGGTTACTAGCCCCTTGCTCCCAGCATGTTAGTCGCCTCTTACGACACGCATGGACTCAACAGACTTATTCCCCTATAATTTTTGCACTCTCTTTTGTCCCCTTTGCCTTTATACAAAGGAACAATACACGCTCTCTGCCAGTCCCTAGGTACCTTACCCTCTTACATACATGTATTAAATAATAACACCAACCACTCCAAAACTATATCTCCGCCTGCTTTTAACATTTCTACCTTTATCCCATCAATCCCAGCTGCCTTACCCCCTTTCATTCTACCCACTGCCTCACGAACTTCCCCCACACTCACAACTGGCTCTTCCGCACTCCTACAAGATGTTATTCCTCCTTGCCCTATACACGAAATCACAGCTTCCCTGTCTTCATCAACATTTAACAACTCCTCAAAATATTCCCTCCATCTTCCCGATACCTCTAACTCTCCATTTAATAACTCTCCTCTCCTATTTTTAACTGTCAAATCCATTTGTTCCCTATGCTTCCTCAACTTATTAATCTCACTTCAAAACTTTTTCTTATTTTCAGCAAAATTTGTTGATAACATCTCACCCATTCTCTCATTTGCTCTCTTTTTACATTGCTTGACCACTCTCTTAACCTCTCTTTTTTTTCTTCATATACTCTTCCCTCCTTGCATCACTTCTACTTTGTAAAAACCTCTCATATGCTAACTTTACATCATCATTTCACCAATCGCTCTTCTTCCCTCCCGCACCCACTTTCCTGTAACCACAAACTTCTGCTGAATACTCTAACACTACATTCTTTAACCTACTCCATACATCTTCGACCCCATTGCCTACACTCTCACTAGCCCATCTGTCCTCCAATAGTTGTTTATATCTTACCCTAACTGCCTCCTCTTTTAGTTTATAAACCTTCACCTCTCTCTTACTTACTGCTTCTATTTTCCATGTATCCCATCTACCTTTTACTCCCACTTTAGCTACTTATAAAAAGTGATCTGATATATCTGTGGCCCCTCTATAAACATGTACATCCTGAAGTCTACTCAACAGTCTTTTATCTACCAATACATAGTCCAACAAACTACTGTCATTACGCCCTACATCATATCTTGTATACTTATTTATCCTCTTTTTCTTAAAATATGTATTACCTATAACTAAACCCTTTTCTATACAAAGTTCAATCAAAGGGCTCCCATTTTCATTTACACCTGGCACCCCAAACTTACCTACCACACCCTCTCTACATGTTTCTCCTACTTTAGCATTTAGGTCCCCTACTACAATTACTCTCTCACTTGGTTCAAAGGTTCCTATACATTCGCTTAACATCTCCCAAAATCTCTCTCTCTCCTCTACACTCCTCTCTTCTCCAGGTGCATACACGCTTATTATAACCCACTTTTGCATCCGACCCTTATTTTAATCCACATAATCCTTGAATTTAAACTATGTTCAAATTTCATAGCTTAAATACTCAACTATACTCATATTGTAAACTATTTACTAAAATTCTTACTATTTAGTTTTAAGTTAATTTAAGGCTGCCCAAAATGCCTGCATATTAGGGGCTTTTAGCCCCTAATTGTAATTCTTTGTATCATATACAAATAAACTATTATTATTATTATTATTATTATCATGACAAGCTACGTTTTCTAGATATCCTCATTCACAAAGAAGATAACAATCTATGATTTCAAGTTTACCAGAAACCTACAAATAAAAATGATTTCACACACTTCTTCAGCATTAATCGCTGTTTCTAACAGAATTAAATAAAACGAAGGCAGCTTTATCATCTCTGAAGTCTCAGCGAGAACCCTCCTGAAAACTGTAAACCCTGCCATCACATAATTGCTACTATGCAGCAGGCCAACAGGCCTGCTGCAGTGTTCCTCCTTTCTACATTTGCCCAACTTATTTTTTATGTTACCCAAGCCATAGCTTTTGTAACCTTTCATTCTCATGTACCAGCTGACTTTTCCACCACATGTATAACTACTACTACTACTACCTCTACTTGTGTGGGTGAAACTTTGTCAATAAAGGATTACATTATACTACTGTGTCTGACCATGCATCTGGCAGCCCTACTGCCAGATACACGGTCGTAAGTCGAGTGGTCGTATGTTGTGCAGGTTGTAAGTCGGATGGTGAGTGTATTAAGTGAGCAATATAGCTAGACCTAAAAAATTCATATATGCACAGTACACACATTACTTACCTTAAAATATTTTTGTCCTTAGCTTATAGTGAGTGGTGAATATATTTATTGTAGGAAGTCTGAATAAATGAAGAATGCGTATACAGTGGTACCTCAGTTTTCGTACAGCTCCCAACTCGACCAATTATGTAAGTGTACAGTGGTACCTCGACTTATGAGCAGCTCCCAACTCAAACAATTATGTAAGTGTATTTCTGTAAGTGCTTTTGTAAGTGTAATTTTGAGGGTCTGAAACAGATTAATCTAATTTACATTATTCCTTATGGGAACAAATTTGTTTGGTATCAGCACTCAAACAGCCTTCTGAAACGAATTAAGCTCGTAACTTGGTGCTATTATTTAATAAATAAATGAATGGAAGAGGGTAAGGTACCTAGGGATTGGCAGAGAGCATGTATTGTTCCTTTGTATAAAGGCAAAGGGGACAAAAGAGAGTGCAAAAATTATAGGGGAATAAGTCTGTTGAGTGTACCTGGTAAAGTGTATGGTAGAGTTTTTATTGAAAGAATTAAGAGTAAGACAGAAAGCAGGATAGCAGATGAACAAGGGGGCTTTAGGAAAGGTAGGGGGTGTGTAGACCAAGTGTTTACAGTGAAACATATAGGTGAACAGTATTTGGATAAGGGTTTTTGTGGCCTTTATGGATTTGGAAAAGGTGTATGATAGGGTGGATAAGGGGGCAATGTGGCAGATGTTGCAGGTGTATGGAATAGGAGGTAGGTTACTGAAAGCAGTGAAGAGTTTTTATGAGGATAGTGAGGCTCAAGTTAGAGTGTGTAGGAGGGAAGGGGACTATTTCCCAGTAAAAGTGGGCCTTAGACAAGGATGTGTGATGTCACTGTGGTTGTTCAATATATTTATAGATGGGGTTGTAAGAGAAGTGAATGCAAGGGTCTTGGCAAGAGGTGTGGGGTTAAAAGATAAAGAATCAAATACAAAGTGGGAGTTGTCACAGTTGCTTTTTGCTGATGACACTGTGCTTTTGGGAGATTCTGAAGAGAAGTTGCAGAGGTTGGTGGATGAATTTGGTAGGGTGTGTAAAAGAAGAAAATTGAAGGTGAATATAGGAAAGAGTAAGGTGATGAGGATAACAAAAAGATTAGGTGACGAAAGATTGGATATCAGATTGGAGGGAGAGAGTATGGAGGAGGTGAATGTATTCAGATATTTGGGAGTGGACATGTCAGCAGATGGGTCTATGAAGGATGAGGTGAATCATAGAATTGATGAGGGGAAAAGGGTGAGTGGAGCACTTCGAGTCTGTGGAGACAAGAACTTTGTCCATGGAGTAAAGAGGGAAATGTATGAGAGTATAGTTATACCAACACTCTTATATGGGTGTGAAGCATGGGTGATGAATGTTGCAACGAGGAGAAGGCTGGAGGCAGTGGAGATGTTATGTCTGAGGTCAATGTGTGGTGTGAATATAATGCAGAGAATTCGGAGTTTGGAAATTAGGAGGAGGTGTGGGATTACCAAAACTATTATCCAGAGAGCTGAGGAGGGGTTGTTGAGGTGGTTCGGACATGTAGAGAGAATGGAACGAGACAGAATGACTTCGAGAGTGTATAAATCTGTAGTGGAGGGAAGGCAGGGTAGGGGTCGGCCTAGGAAAGGCTGGATGGAGGGGGTAAAGGAGGTTTTGTGTGCGAGGGGCTTGGACTTCCAGCAAGCATGTGTTAGCGTATTTGATAGGAGTGAATGGAGACAAATGGTTTTTAATACTTGACGTGCTGTTGGAGTGTGAGCAAAGTAACATTTATGAAGGGATTCAGGGAAACCGGCAGGCCGGACTTGAGTCCTGGAGATGGGAAGTACAGTGTCTGCACTCTGAAGGAGGGTGTTAATGTTGCAGTTTTATAACTGTAGTGTAAAGCACCCCTCTGGCAAGACAGTGATGGAGTGAATGATGATGAAAGTTTTTCTTTTTCAGGCCACCCTGTCTTGGTGGGAATCGGCCGATGTGTTAATAAAAAATAAAAAAAACTTGAGGTACCACTGTATTATTGTAAGTGCTTTTGTAAGTGTATTTTTGGGGGTCTGAAACGGACTAATCTAATCTACAGTAGAACGTCATTTAGCACAATAGTTACGTTCCTGAAAAAGTCGTGTTAGATAATTTTGTGTTAAATAATTAAAAGAACTAATGGGAAAAATAGGGTTACGTTCCTGGGAGTCCCCAAAAAGCCAAACACGTTTTTTTTATACCAACAGATCTTACAAAAATAAAAGTGAATATGTAATTGTAGTTCATTATCGTGATGTATTATGTTGTTTTTACTGCTTAAGACTACAAATGTAATAGAAATAATAGTATTTACCTTAAATTGTGGGTGCTGGTGTTTGTGGATGATTGTGAAGAGAGTGGAGAGTTATGCTGTGGCCCTACTGGGCTGAGGTGGATAGTAGAAGTTCTTGAACTGAAGTCGATGGTGAACTGAGTGTCTGAACTTAGTGTCTCAAGCCATTCAGTAAGTCAGTCAAGCCATTCAGTAAGTCAGTCAAGCCATTCAGTAAGTCAGTCAAGCCATTCAGTAAGTCAGTCAAGCCATTCAGTAGTCAGTCAAGCCATTCAGTAAGTCAGTCAAGCCATTCAGTAAGTCAGTCAAGCCATTCAGTAAGTCAGTCAAGCCATTCAGTAAGTCAGTCAAGCCATTCAGTAAGTCAGTCAAGCCATTCAGTAAGTCAGTCAAGCCATTCAGTAAGTCAGTCAAGCCATTCAGTAAGTCAGTCAAGCCATTCAGTAAGTCAGTCAAGCCATTCAGTAAGTCAGTCAAGCCATTCAGTAAGTCAGTCAAGCCATTCAGTAAGTCAGTCAAGCCATTCAGTAAGTCAGTCAAGCCATTCAGTAAGTCAGTCAAGCCATTCAGTAAGTCAGTCAAGCCATTCAGTAAGTCAGTCAAGCCATTCAGTAAGTCAGTCAAGCCATTCAGTAAGTCAGTCAAGCCATTCAGTAAGTCAGTCAAGCCATTCAGTAAGTCAGTCAAGCCATTCAGTAAGTCAGTCAAGCCATTCAGTAAGTCAGTCAAGCCATTCAGTAAGTCAGTCAAGCCATTCAGTAAGTCAGTCAAGCCATTCAGTAAGTCAGTCAAGCCATTCAGTAAGTCAGTCAAGCCATTCAGTAAGTCAGTCCCATTCGTAAGTCAGTCAAGCCATTCAGTAAGTCAGTCAAGCCATTCAGTAAGTCAGTCAAGCCATTCAGTAAGTCAGTCAAGCCATTCAGTCAGTCAGTCAAGCCATTCAGTCAGTCAGTCAAGTCATTCAGTCAGTCAGTCAAGTCATTCAGTCAGTCAGTCAAGTCATTCAGTCAGTCAGTCAAGTCATTCAGTCAGTCAGTCAAGTCATTCAGTCAGTCAGTCAAGTCATTCAGTCAGTCAAGTCATTCAGTCAGTCAGTCAGTCAGTCAAGTCATTCAGTCAGTCAGTCAAGTCATTCAGTCAGTCAGTCAGTCACACAAACTTATGTTTACATCTTTTTATGTGTACAAAGTAACACTTCATTACGGCCACGGGTTATGTCTTGTCTAATATCTGTTTTCTTCGTTAATTCAAGATCAAAACACAATTCACTCTTATTCTTCACAAACAGCTGGCTTGTAGCCAGGACTTCTTGACGCGTATGAAATACGTAGGAATGCTGGGATGGTGGGGTCCGTGGTGGCTGGGTAAGGCGGGTGGTGTCTGCTGAACCACAACAGTAGTAGTAACAAGACTGCTTGTGAGAATGGTTATTTGTTTTTCCTTCCCACAAACTGTAAGTAAGTTTATTCAGGTATACACAGATACAGTTACGAAGATTATCATACATAGCAGCATATGTGTAGAGAACCTAGGATAACCCAAAAAAGTCAGAGTGACAGTATTTCCATTGACTGACTTGGGTTATCCTAGGTTCTCTACCCATATGCTGCTATGTATGATAATGTATGTAACTGTACTCACCTAATTGTGGTTGCAGGGGTCGAGACTCAGCTCCTGGCCCTGTGTATCTGAATAAACTTACATTTTGCAGGAAGGAAAAACAAATTCCCTTTTCCTCAAAGCATGAGGATTCTTAGGCAGTAAATAACCATGCGCTCAAATTTTTTTCCCTCCTGCCGAACCGTGTAATATCATCTTTACGTCGTGTAAGATGATAATGTGTCGCAAATCTTAAATCGTGCAATACCGGTAACGTGCAACATAATCTCGTGCTAAATGACGTTCTACTGTACATTCGTCCTTATGGGAACAAATTTATTCGGTAACGATGCTCAAACAGCATTCTGGAATGAATTATCGACGAAAACCGAGGTACCACTGTAATTGAAAACCACTGTAGTATTAGCGAAATGTTGTAAAGCAGGGCCCTCCTGTACATGGCAGAAACTACTCTAGTTGAGTGAAAAAAGTGTTTCATGATAGAAATTTGCATTTGTTAGACAGTGGTCAAGGCCAACATGATTTCCTAGACCTTTAGGAGGAAAAAAAGTTCATTATATGATGTTTCACCGAGAGTGAGGCTTGATAAAGTCCCATTGTGGGTGAAACGTCATTTATCAAAGACTTTCTCCTGCTAAATGTATCTTTGATTACCAATTGGTACTCACTGAAGAAATTTTAATAGTGTGGATAGCATTGTTTTATTAACATAGTATAGTGGACAAAAATTGAAGATGGTGGTTTAAAAGCAGTTAGTATTAATAATAATATACAGTGGAACCCCGGTTAACGAACATCCCGGAAATCGTGCAATTATGTAAGTATAATATTGTAAGTGCTTGTGGAAGTGTATTTTTGGGGGTCTGAAATAGACTAACCTAAATGACATTTTATCTTAAGGAAGTAAATTCGTTCGGTAATGGCACTTGAGCAGGCTTCTGCAATGAGTTTTTTTCGTTAACCGGGGTTCCACTGTAATACCCTAGTGTATAAGACTGGCGATAATGCCTGGTTAGTGTGTAACTTTGTACTATAGGTTTAATAGAGAAATACCTAGGCATGCTAGTGGCTTTCAAATTCAAATTCAAATTCAATTTCTTTGTAATTAATACTTTTTGTAACATGTAAACCACACGTTGTAAACTTTGCAAGGAAATAAACACTTTCATTTTCATTGTGTTTGCATAATAAAAATGTTGCTTTTGAACTAGAAGTAACTTGCATTAAGGAATTTACTGTTACCTGTCAGCATCCTGTCATCTCCTTGACCCACACTCAGTTTTTATGTCAATAACTGTAGCATAATAATTGTCATAATTGATGCCTGATCATGCATGTGGGTTATAGCAATTCTGGCATAGTAATGTTTATAATAGTGTTTGGTATAAATGTTGGTAGTAGATTCCAACAAATTGGTTTAGAAATACACATGAGGAAGCACTAGCACATGCAGCCTCTCCTCATTTAACGATGGAGTTCTGTTCCTAATACTGCGTCGGTAAACAAATTCGTCGCTAAACGAAGAACATACTATAATGGTAGTGGGTTTATGTCAACCATCTTTGATATTGCTTTAACGTCACCCTTGCACCATTTATAACATTTCTGGTATATTTTTAAATGTTTATACAGTAGTGTACTGTATATTGAAATAAACAGAATAGAGGAAATCAGCTCTAATATACATTATTTAGGTATGCATACTGGTCAGAGAGCCCATCGTAAGTCCGAATCGTTGGTAAACGAGTACGTCGCTAAGTGAGGAGAGGCTGTATTAAAAAACATTTTGGAAATAGGAGGGTAGTGCCAGGCGGTGCGAGTGCATAACTATATGTTCATTCCTTAATATTGGCATAGGGCTCTTGATTCAAGGAATTGGAGCTCCTTTTCTCCTCTTCCCTTGAATCAAACTTCCTCTCATTCCCCATGTACCACATGATCCCTCTATGGGTTTAACACTTCTCCATGATTATTATATTATGTGTTTGTAACTACAGGAGAAGAGCTCTGTTCTGTCTTCAGTAATCAATTCACCATATAATTTTTTGCATTTCCATTGGTTTGTTACTTGTGCTTCCCGTGATCATATTTGCTTGGTTACCTCCTCCTCTTTTCTGGAACATTGCTGTTGATTGCAACACACAAGGTCTAGAGCTATCATTCAACTCACCCCTGTTGTTGTTTTGCTCATTTACCAAACTGCAACCAGCCGGGATTAGATCCTGCAACACATTCTTCCGCCTCAAGAGAGAGAGAGAACAATGTTCACATCATAGGATCGCTGGTTGAGTGGTTAAGGCGATGTGAACATTGTTCTGTCACTTGAGGCAGGAGAATGTGTTGCAGGATTTAATCCCGGATTGCCGCAGTTTGGTAAATAATTCAGTCACTTGTTCGTTGTTTTATTACTATACTATATAAAGACATAGTTTTTATTTTTTTTTTTCAACAAGTTGGCTGTCTCCCACCAAGGCAGGGTGACCCAAAAAGAAAGAAAATCCCCAAAAAGAAAATACTTTCATCATCATTCAACACACTCATACATAATCACTGTCTTTGCATTGGCGCTCAGATACGACAGCTGAGAATAGTCCCTCCCAGCTGTCACTATCCCAGACCCCTCCTTTAAAGTGCAGGCATTGTACTTCCCATTTCCAGGACTCAAGTCCAACTAAATCAATTAACTGGTTTCCCTGAATCCCTTCACAAAATGTTACCCTGCTCACACTCCAACAACTCGTCAGGTCCCATAAACCATTTGTCTCCATTCACTCCTATCTAACACGCTCACACATGCTTGCTGGAAGTCCAAGCCCCTCTTCCACAAAACCTCCTTTACCCCCCTCCCTCCAACCTTTTCTAGGACGACCCCTACCCCGCCTTCCTTCCCCTACAGATTTATACGCTATCCAAGTCATTCTAATTTGATCCATTCTCTCTAAATGACCAAACCACCTCAACAACCCCTCTTCAGCCCTCTGACAAATACTTTTAGTAACTCCACACCTTCTCCAAATTTCCACATTCCGATATAAGAGTGTTGGTACCACTATACTTACGTACATTCTCTTCTTTGCCTCCATGGATAACGTTTTTTGTCTCCACAGATACCTCAATGCACCACTCACCTTTTTTCCTTCATCAATTCTATGGTTAACCTCATCCTTCATAAACCCATCCGCTGACACGTCAACTCCCAAATATCTGAAAACATTTACTTCTTCCATAATCCCTCTCTCCAATGTGATATCCAATTTTTCTTTATTTAAATTGTTTGATACCCTCATCACCTTACTCTTATCTATGTTCACTTTCAACTTTCTTCCTTTACACACCCTCCCAAACTCGTCCACTAACCTTTGCAACTTTTCTTTAGAATCTCCCATAAGCACAGTATCATCAGCAAAAAGTAACTGTGTCAACTCCCATTTTGCATTTAATTCCCCATAATTTAATCCCACCCTCTCCCCAAAACCCTAGCATTTATCTTTTACAACCCCATCTATAAATATATTAAACAACCATGGTGACATTACACATCCCTGTCTAAGACCTACTTTTACTGGAAGTAATCTCCTCTCTCCTACACACCCTAACCTGAGCCTCACTATCCTCATAAAAACTCTTTACAGCCTTCAGTAACTTACTACCTATTCCATACACTTGCAACATTTGCCACATTGCTTCCCTATCCACTCTATCATATGCCTTTTCTAAATCCATAAATGCAATGAAAACTTCTCTACCTTTATCTAAATACTGTTCACATATATGCTTCACTGTAAACACTTGATCTACACATCCCCTACCCACTCTAAAGCCTCCTTGTTCATCTGCAATCCTACTCTCTGTCTTACCTCTGATTCTTTCAATAATAACCCTGCCATACACTTTACCTGGTATACTCAATAAACTTATTCCCCTATAATTCTTACACTCTCTTTTATCCCCCTTCCCTTTATATAAAGGAACTATACATGCTCTCTGCTAATCCCTAGGTACCTTCCCCTCTTTCATACATATTTTTTTTTTTTAACACATCGGCCGATTCCCACCAAGGCAGGGTGGCCTGAAAAAGAAAAACTTTCATCATCATTCACTCCATCACTGTCTTCCCAGAGGGGTGCTTTACACTACAGTTATAAAACTGCAACATTAACACCCCTCCTTCAGAGTGCAGACACTGTACTTCCCATCTCCAGGACTCAAGTCCGCCCTGCCGGTTTCCCTGAATCCCTTCATAAATGTTACTTTACTCACACTCCAACAGCACGTCAAGTATTAAAAACCATTTGTCTCCATTCACTCCTATCAAATACGCTCACACATGCTTGCTGGAAGTCCAAGCCCCTCGCACACAAAAACTCCTTTGCCACCCTCCCTCCAACCTTTCCTAGGTCAACCCCTACATCGCCTTCCCTCCACTACAGATTTATACACTCTCGAAGTCATTCTGTCTCGTTCCATTCTCTCTACATGTCCGAACCACCTCAACAACCCCTCCTCAGCTCTCTGGATAATAGTTTTGGTAATCCCGCACTCCTCCTAATTTCCAAACTCCGAATTCTCTGCATTATATTCACACCACACATTGACCTCAGACATCGTTACATCTCAACTGCCTCCAGCCTTCTCCTCATTGCAATATTCATCACCCATGCTTCACACCCATATAAGAGTGTTGGTATAACTATACTCTCATACATTCCCTCTTTACTTCCATGGACAAAGTTCTTTGTCTCCACAGACTCCGAAGTGCTCCACTCACCCTTTCCCCCTCATCAATTCTATGATTCACCTCATCCTTCATAGACCCATCTGCTGACATGTCCACTCCCAAATATCTGAATACATTCACCTCCTCCATACTCTCTCCCTCCAATCTGATATCCAATCTTTTGTCACCTAATCTTTTTGTTATCCTCATCACCTTACTCTTTCCTATATTCACTTTCAATTTTCTTCTTTTACACACCCTACCAAATTCATCCACCAACCTCTGCAACTTCTCTTCAGAATCTCCCAAAAGCACAGTGTCATCAGCAAAAAGCAACTGTGATAACTCCCACTTTGTATTTGATTCTTTATCTCTTAACCCCACACCTCTTGCCAAGACCCTCGCATTCACTTCTCTTACAACCCCATCTATAAATATATTGAACAACCACGGTGACATCACACATCCTTGTCTAAGGCCCACTTTTACTGGGAAATAGTGCCCTCCCTCCTACACACTCTAACCTGAGCCTCACTATCCTCATAAAAACTCTTCACTGCTTTCAGTAACCTACCTCCTATTCCATACACCTGCAACATCTGCCACATTGCCCCCCTATCCACCCTATCATACGCCTATTCCAAATCCATAAAGGCCACAAAAACCCTTATCCAAATACTGTTCACCTATATGTTTCATTGTAAACACTTGGTCTACACACCCCCTACCTTTCCTAAAGCCCCCTTGTTCATCTGCTATCCTGCTTTCTGTCTTACTCTTAATTCTTTCAATAATAACTCTACCATACACTTTACCAGGTACACTCAACAGACTTATTCCCCTATAATTTTTGCACTCTCTTTTGTCCCCTTTGCCTTTATACAAAGGAACAATACATGCTCTCTGCCAATCCCTAGGTACCTTACCCTCTTCCATACATTTATTAAATAATAGCACCAACCACTCCAAAACTATATCCCCACCTGCTTTTAACATTTCTATCTTTATCCCATCAATCCCAGCTGCCTTACCCCCTTTCATTCTACCCACTGCCTCACGAACTTCCCCACACTCACAACTGGCTCTTCCACATTCCTACAAGATGTTATTCCTCCTTGCCCTATACACGAAATCACAGCTTCCCTGTCTTCATCAACATTTAACAACTCAAAATATTCCCTCCATCTTCCCGATACCTTTAACTCTCCATTTAATAACTCTCCTCTCCTATTTTTAACTGTCAATTCCATTTGTTCCCTAGGCTTCCTCAACTTATTAATCTCACTCCAAAACTTTTTCTTATTTTCAACAAAATTTGTTGATAACATCTCACCCACTCTCTCATTTGCTCTCTTTTTACATTGCTTCACTACTCTCTTAACCTCTCTTTTTCTCTCCATATACTCTTCTCTCCTTGCATCACTTCTACTTTGTAAAAACCTCTCATATGCTAACTTTTTCTCCCTTACTACTCTTTTTACATCATCATTCCACCAATCGCTCTTCTTCCCTCCTGCACCCACTCGCCTGCAACCACAAAATTCTGCTGAACACTCTAACATTACATTTTTAAATCTACCCCATACATCTTCGACCCCATTGCCTACACTCTCACTAACCCATCTATCCTCCAATAGTTGTTTATATCTTACCTTAACTGCCTCCTCTTTTAGTTTATAAACCTTCACCTCTCTCTTACTTACTGCTTCTATTTTCCTTGTATCCCATCTACCTTTTACTCCCACTGTAGCTATAACTAAAAAGTGATATGATATATCTGTGGCCCCTCTATAAACATGTACATCCTGAAGTCTACTCAACAGTATTTTATCAACCAATACGTAGTCCAACAAACTACTGTCATTTCGCCCTACATTATATCTTGTATACTTATTTATCCTCTTTTTCTTAAAATATGTATTATCTATAACTAAACCCCTTTCTATACAAAGTTCAATCAAAGGGCTCCCATTATCATTTACACCTGGCACCCCAAACTTACCTACCACACCCTCTCTACATGTTTCTCCTACTTTAGCATTTAGGTCCCCTACCACAATTACTCTCTCACTTGGTTCAAAAGTTCCTATACTTTCGCTTAACATCTCCCAAAATCTCTCTCTCTCCTCTACACTCCTCTCTTCTCCAGGTGCATACACGCTTATTATGACCCACTTTTCGCATCCGACCCTTCCATAACTGATTCTTCAACATTATTGCTACCCCTTCCTTAGCTCTAATTCTCTCAGATACTCCTGACTTAATCCCATTTATTTCTCCCCACTGAAACTCGCCTACCCCCTTCAGCTTTGTTTTGCTTAGGGCAAAACAAAATATATATCCCCCCCTGCTTTTAACATTTCTGTCATGATCCTGTCAGTTCCAGCTGCTTTGCCCCCTTTCATTCTACGTAATGCCTCACGCACCTCCCCCACACTCACATCCTGCTCTTCACTCCTAAACGATGTTGTACTTCCCTGGCCAATATATGAAATTACCGCCGCCCTTTTTTCATCGACAATTAAAAGTTCCTCAAAATATTCCCGCCATCAACCCAATACCTCCTGCTCCCCATCTACTAACTCCCCTACTCTGTTTTTAACTGACAAATCCATTCGTTCCCTAGGCTTTCTTACCTTGTTTATCTCACTACAATTTTTTTTCTTGTTTTCAGCAAAATTTCCTGACAGAGCCTCTCCCATTCTTTCACCCTCTCTTCTTTTGCACTCTCTCACCACTCTCTTCACCTTTCTTTTACTCTCCATATACTCTGCTCTTCTATTAACACTTCTGTTTTGTAAAAACCTCTCATAAGCTACCTTTTTGTCTTTTATCACACCCTTTACTTCTTCATTCCACCACTCACTCCTGTTTCCTCCTGCACCCACCCTCCTATAGCCACAAACTTCTGCCCCACATTCTAATACTGCATTTTTAAAACTATCCCAACTCTCTTCAACCCCCCCCCCCCCAGCTACTCATACTTGCACTAGCCCACCTTTCTGCCAATAGTTGCTTATATCTCACCCTAACTTCCTCCTCCCTTAGTTTATACACTTTTACCTCTCTCTTACTTGCTGTTGCCATTTTCTTTTTGTCCCATCTACCTTTTACGATCCGATATATCTGTTGCCCCTCTATAAATACAGTGGTACCTCGACTTACGATATTTTTTCATTCCAGAATACTGTTAAAGTGCCATTACCAAACGAATTTATCCCCTTAAGGAATGATGTAAAATAGACTAGTCCTTTTAGACCCCCAAAATTACACTTACAAAAGCATTTAAAAAAATAAACTTACATAAAAGGGTGAGTTTGGGGACCATCGTAAGTCGAGGTACCACTGTATATACATCCTGAAGACTACCCATCAACCTTTTATCCACCAATACATAATCCAACAAACTACTTTCCTTACGTGCTATATCATACCTTGTATATTTATTTATCCTCTTTCATAAAATATGTATTACTTATTACCAAACCTTTCTACACGTAGCTCAATTAATGGTTCCCCATTTACATTTACCCCTGGGACCCCAAATTTACCTACTACTCCCTCCACAACATTTTTACCCAGTTTAGCATTAAGATCCCCAACCACAATTACTCTCTCACTTGGTTCAAAACTCCCCACACACTCACTCAACATTTCCCCAAATCTCTCTCTCTCCTCTACACTTCTCTCTTCTCCAGGTGCATAAACACTTACTATAACCCACTTTTCACATCCAACCTTTATTTTACTCCACATAATCCTTGAATTTATACATTTATATTCCCTCTTTACCTGCCATAACTGATTATTCAACATTATTGCCACACCTTCTTTAGCTCTAACTCTATATGAAACCCCTGACCTAATCCCATTTATTTCTCCCCACTGAAACTCTCCTACCCCCATCAGCTTTGTCTCACTTAAAGCCAGGACATCCAGCTTCTTTTCATTCGTAACATCTACAATCATTTCTTTCTTATCATTCGCACAACATCCCCGCACATTCAGACATCCCACTTTGACGATTTTCTTCTTTTTCTTTTTAGTAAGCTATACAGGAAAAGGGGTTACTAGCCCATTGTTCCCGGCATTTTAGTTGACTTTTACAACACGCATGGAAAGACATAGATATACATTATAAAATTTATTCACTAAATATGAGATTTGACATTGGTACGGGGTGGACTGAAACACTGTCACAAGGTTCCTCTTCTAAGTGCAGGTTTTTGGTGAATTGTAATTTTTATTTTGCAGGACTATTCATCATGAATTTTTTTATACATAATAAAGTGGTTTAACCCTTAAACTGTAGATCTACGTTCATGTGCGTAGCGCTCCGAACATAGATCTACATTTTTTTACACAAGAAAGCATGTAAAATCGAACGTAGATCTATGTTCGGAGTGCTACGCATGTTAACGTAGATCTACGTTTGGACAGTTTAAGGGTTAATTACAATGGGGATGTAGCATTTGACTACATTGGCAAGTGATGCAATGTAATATTTAATAAACATTGCTTATTAACTGTTACATCAATTTCAAGAGATTTGTTTAAAAAAATTTTGAAGCTGTTGGAAGAGTGAGTTTTTTCTTTTTTAACTTCAAGGTTGAGTGTTCCAAGTTTTGGATCCTTTGGTTTGCATAGTGTTTACTCAGGTTGAGTCATTTGTGTGGAATATCAGACATTTTTATTTCTAGTCTTGT